>CM035172.1:101853686-101905432 GCA_020205615.1 Panax quinquefolius | reverse complement strand
GGTACTTCATTTCCTCAAGATTTGGTGTTCACTTAATCAAAACATTCATTTCTAACTACCCAATCATAATAAAATTGAATAATGAAAACCTGCCCATACAGGATTAAACTTAAATACAAAAGGATCTCCCAGGTTATCTAACCTTTAGTTACAAACATTCAAATGCGGAAATTAAATAAACTTCATTACAATCTTTAAACCAAAGTCTGATAATAAAACTATCAAAACTATTACAAGTCTTCAGTATTTGGTCATCTTTCCTTTTCCCTTACTGGTGCTAGGTACGTCACCCTTTTCAGCTTTAGAAGTAAGAAATTTTACAGGCAAGAGTGAGCAAACAAGGCCCACTTGGAATAACAATAAGTAATTCTTTAAACTTTTACATCAATTACCAAAACTAGGCTCAAAAGAACTAAACAATGTGTTCTATTAACTTTCTAAAAATTATAACATTCACTGAGGGTCTAATGACCATGAATCATGTCCACAGTTATAAATAATCTTTCAACTTTAACTTTAACAGTCATAAGACTATAAGGACTCCACATACTTAGGGGGATCAACCCTTCGTACAATGTATTGTGCACAACCATTTTAACGCTAAGCATAAACCTCTATTAAAAGAGTTGTTCATCTCAGTATTTAGAATACAAGTACGCACCAAAGTAAGTTTGGTTTGGATACATTACAGGGTAATTTAGAATTCAACGGTAATCAACTAAGGATTAGTTGATTATAAAAGAAATAACTGTATGCTATGGAATAATCATAACTGAATTGATATTTATAAATTAACATCATGTTTTATGAATAATCTAATAGCATAAGCATTGAATAATCATAACATTCAAGGTTATTGAGAATTTGGGTACTAAACATGCATAATGAATAGTAATTTGAACGATAGAGTTGTTCAATACTAGAATATTAAAATAGAACAACTCGCATTCTAAATCACAAGTTACATATTAAAGAAACTTGCTCAATAATAAAATATAAGATTTGGAATACTTGTATCCTCATGAACCAATAGATACAAGAGCTTTATCAATAATAAACAATCTAACTTTAAGAAAGTGTAAAGTTAGCAACTTGTGTAATTGAAATTGAATTCAAAACAATAATATACTCAACAAAATCAAACTCGCATAATGAAGTTTTAGAGTTAGAGAACTTGCATTTAGCACAAGCTAAACCTTACAACTTGAATCAATACCCTATACATATGTCATCATGACATAATTAGTCATTACTAATATTTTATATCTATATAAACAATACATACATCATGTAGGTCAAATTACCTATTCACATAATCAAACTATATTAATACTAGTTAACACTTGATAACACTCTCATACATAGTTTAATACTACTGAAATCATCATTTAACATTCCTATTATTAACACACAACATTTATTTTCCAAATCTAACTTTCATGATTTCTTGGCTTGATTTACCTTTGTGGTCATTTCATGCCTTTGAAATCTGAGCCATCGATTGGTACTGCTGACGTGGCGTCGTGGCTATGACACGAAACTTATCTTCTTTGAAGCCAATGACTGCCAGAGTCGAGAACTTCTGCGACAAGCTTCTAGCAATAGTATGAACAAAAGCCAAATTTGCATACAAGTTCCAATCTAATAGACTAATTAACATGTAATTTACACATAGACTTCATGTAAACATATTGTGAAGACTTCTAACATGTTTCTACCCATAAAATAACATAAACATCAAATCTACAAACACCCAATTTCAATGTTTTTCGCAAAAACTCCATTTTTGATATTTCTAATGGAAATCAACACTGTGATTTTGTTTTTCAATAAAAACAGTAATTTCAAAACACCATAGTTATGATTATACATACTCTATCAAATTCAATAATCAATTTATCAGTTTAACAACTAATTAAACCTTAATTTCTACTTTAAACTAAGCCATATTCATATATATTTTCATATGAATTCACTGTAATATATTTTCTTCCACAAAACCCATACATACATGAACTAGTTTTCTATAATCATATATAAACTCATGAAATCATCTTATAATCAATAATTTATCATATAACTATAAACACCACAATTTATCTTTTATAAAAATTTCACAGAGAACTTTTTGGAGAAGTAGTCTAAACTTTTAAAGAAGAGATTAAGCTCTTACCTTTGATTAGGAAGATGATGGCTATTCTTTTCCCCAATTCCTTTCTCAAAAACCTGTTAGAAAACACTCACCTTCTCTCTAAAGTTTTCTCAATTTTCTACATATTCTTCTTCTTCTTCATCTTGTGTTCTTTCTTCCTAACTCTAACTACATTCTTAACAATATAACATTATAATAATAATATAGGTATTAAATATATAATATAATTCAACTTTAAGCGACATCGAGTTATAAAAATTTGAAAATCAAAAGCCATAAGGCTTGTTTGGCTATGCTTAATAAAATAACTCTTTAATCCTTACACCTTGTTTGGTAAACTTAATTAAAACAAATGGATTAATTCTTATACCTTGTTTGATAAAACATCATTAGATTAAAGACTTAATATGCAATAAGACATGTTTGGCAAAACTAAATTAAACTCTTTTAATTTATTTTACTAACTCCTTTATAGCAAGGTTATTTGTCACACTTTTACTTAATTAAATAATCAATTTAATCAATTCAAATATTAATCTATTAAATTACTTTAACACATAATTCAATACCACAAAACTATAACTTTCTTTATAATTATAATTTTATTTAATCAACTAACACCTTATTTTAAATTACAAAAATCTAATTAAAATATTATAATTCATTTAATCATTATTAGCTCTCTAACTTAATTATTAAATTAAATTAGTATATAATCTCATAACAATTAATTTTCTTAGCTCCTTAATTATTTATTCAACAAATAATTAATTAAACCATATCAACTCAAATTGAACAATTATTTATTTAACAATAAATATATCCACTAAATATTTATATAAATCAATAAAATTTAATATTTAATATTTAATTATTTAATCAACAAATAATTAACTAAACCGTATCAACTCTAATTGAACAATTATTTATTCAACAATAAACCCATCCATTAAATACTTATATAAATCAATAAATATTTAATATTATAATTTAAAATTCTGGAATGTTATATCATTCCCTCCTTACAAGGATTTTGTCCTCAGAATCACAACTCAAACAAATCATTCGTTACAAGACTCACCTTATAAAGATACCAGGTAACCCTATTTAATTAAAAATAAGGTATAATTTATTTAATTAAACTCTTTTAATTAAATGGGCTCCCTAATCTTATTAAGGATAATTAATTAAACTCATTTAACTAATTTTCCCTCCTAATCCTATTAGGAATAAATGAGAGTACTTATATTAAATTAATTCCTAAAGACTTTTAAAATTAAAATAATAATAATTGTAATAATATTAATAAGACTCATCTTATTAATTTATATTTAATATTTCTAAAATATTAAATAATAAATATTAAGCTATTTAATTTATTCTATCACCATAGATTAAATTAAATATACTTAACATATTATTACGATTATGCCATTAACTTCTTAATTAATTATTCTTCCTTTTATGGTGTGACCCTTTAGGTTCTCCATATTAAACTGGTTGTGAATAAATCAATTAGAATAATTCTAATCTTATTTAAATAAATAAATTAAATAATTAATTTATTTAAATAAATAATATTTATTCTACAATAGGGATAAGCCTCCCTAGCGAACAACGACTTTCCAGATAATATAGATTTCAACATTAATCATAAAAGAACCTTTGATTAAATAGATACCGTACAATTCAGTCCTTCCACCATACAATGTCCCAATTAAATATAAGACATGGAATTACTGTCAAGTCTTATTTTATTTAATTATATGTATTTCGACTCTTAAATGCACAACACCAAATAATGCAAATTAAAAAGTCCTTTCTAATTTCATTCTACCTTGGCCAAGAACTACTGGGTTGTTATTTATCGAATCACATAGGACATTTCTCTTATTTACTAGAAGCGGTAAATTCTTTATTGATCATACATTATCTCCACGTACAACTTATTATACCCAAGCATACCCTTTGATATACCCTAAGGGTCTTAAGGAATAAGTCAAAGTATAACTCATCATACACAAGATACTATGATGATCTCAAGTCCAAGGATTACTTGTACTACTATCATTACAGGAATTCCTATTGACAGGCAAGTAAAACTCCATTAGGAATTCCTTAGCGAGCCACGTTTAGTGAACTTATTCTCTAATAAGCACCTACATACTTGCTTTAGTGTCTCCACACAAATGATCATGAGATCAATCATCCTCATCCAATGAGCAAGTAACGTATGTACCAATCTACCTGGATTCACTAATCCCCAATTTAGTAATCCAACGATTGGGAACTATTTTAGTTTTAAGCTTTCTGAGAATTTAGATCTCATTAGAATGATCATCATCATTATTCTAAAAGCATTGCTTAAAACTATGAGTTTATCACATATTATATAACAACATCATGTAGATAAGTAAAAGCCTTTAATAAATTAATACTTTTTATTAATAAATGAATAAGATTATTTCAAAGTATATGTTTTATCACCAAACATTATTGGCTTGTGTGCATACTACTTTCACTTAGGGGGATCAACCATTCGTACAATGTATTGTGCACAAACATCTTAACAGTTTCGCGTAATATAATCCCCTATAAAAGGATTGTTCACCTCAGCTTCTCATCATCTGAATCCGTACCAAAATAATTTGGTTCGGGAAAATTTCAAAGAACACTTTGAATTTCATAAAACGTTGGTCTAGCTGAATCAAATAGCTTAGACTCATACCAATAATTCAATTTCAATCGAAACATGTATGGCCCAACCCTGTTGGCAATTAATTATCTTTAAAATTCTAAAAATAATTTTATGACGTCATGATACCGTACTATGTTTATAGCCCGTTAGAGGATTCCGTCATTTTGTGACTTTGTCATACTACATCATACCATAGTGGGCTGACGATCCTTAGATCACATCCAACACTAAGTAATTCTGCATTGATAACTCCATCGTTTTTATCATCTTTGCACCATGTTACATGAGGCATTAATGATATAAAATACATTATATTTTCAAATCATTTTCGTCTAGCTAAAATAATTAGCATAGACTATTCTTTAAACAGTTCAAAAATCTTTGAAAATTAAATTTAGTGATATCATATCTCAACAAGTAACGACGTGTCAGTGTCCCGAAGTCCACACATACACATTTGTCACCATGCGTTGAGAATAAAAATTCATTATTAAAGGGCACATAGTGCGAATTTAGCTTGATGTCAAAAATTTTGAAGTCTAGCATAGGTAGAAGATTTAGAATACCTGTGCTTCCACCATCAAATCCACTTTCTATAATGATACATTTCTTAATAAGTTTATCTATTCCTATCATCCTCAATACTCCATTCACACTTAATTATACCCCAGTTCATCAAGCTTACTGCACATTGGAAGTTCAGGAACTTGCCACAATAATATGAGTTTAAGAACTTATCCTAGTCAGACCATAGGCATCCATTCGCTATAGGGTTCAAAACATACCATATTATTATGAGTCACAAACTTACCATATGCATTAGTTTTAAGAACCCCTAATAATATCTGACCAATCTTAATAGTTTCTAACTATCAAATATACACATGAGAAAAGAATCACCACATATACATTGATAGCGCGACACCGACATTCCAATGATTATCAACGTGATAAACCAATTGCAAGTACAAAACCCTCGCCCATAAAATGGTTTGTACAACTCAGCCATCACATGAGTCCTCAATTGAAATCCCACCTAACTCTATCTTACTCATAACTTGCTCTTAACTTGCTCAATACGAATTCCTCGTATCACATTATCTATAACTCCTCATGAGTTTATCTCGTACTATATCATAGTACATTATCTTCATAGCATCAAGCTATAATTATTCAAACATTACAGACCATCTTTCTTTTATAACTCAAACAGATCACATCGTGATCTTATTCTATAATCATCTCCCTTAAAATTATTTTCTTAACTTGTGATTGTTTTGTTTTACGATCCTCTTTCTTTCCTTTTTCATCATTTACGATTTCATTTCTGCTTTTAATCTTACAGACTTTGTTTATTCATCATTATTTGTTATATTGGCTATTGGAGTTAGGTAACTCCCATTTCTTATCTTTATATCTTTTCAAGATTCTTCTTTGAATTTTCTTGTTTATATAACAATTCTTCCTTTAAGAATTTCTAACTTCATTTACATTGCTCAACATTTCATTCGAGTTCCACATTTTCATCATACGTATCCATTTTCTATACTTGGTACATATCGAGTCTCTAATAGTTTCAATATAGTACGCTGAGTGGTTTCCCAAAAACAACCAACAAACTAGGTTCTGAGTTGCTAATTCGTATATACCTCCGCTCTATGAAGGAATCGTTTAGCCCAGTTACCATACATTAACTATTAAAGAGTACAATTGTACTATACCTCAATATAACTTTTTATTCTTAACTTCTTTATCATTATCTTCTTATAGACATTGTATATTTATTATCACCTTACATCCTTATTATTGGAGTTGGGTAACCCAACATTCATACTCCTTATAACTCTGCGAGATTCTTTTTTTTGAATTCTCTCACGCATATTTTAATCCCTTCTTTATAAATTTAATAAATTACTTCTTATTGTTCAAATTATATTTGAGCTTATTCTTTATCATCTTCACATCTCTTCTCTAAGGTTATAGCCTAAGGTACTCTTACCTAAGGTTTCTAACCTATCGACTTTGATACCAACCTTAACGACCCCAAAATTTAAATAATTTAATTCTCGACATCGGTCCTTAACAATACATTCAACCTCTAATCTTACATCATTAAACAATAATACAACCATTGAAATTTGCGGAATAACTAAAATTTTCTATTATAAACTATTCTCGTTCCCAAAACTAAACCTTTACATCCAAGTATCTCAGAATCATTTTAATACTACAAGAGTTTACATCGCAAAACAATATTACAATTCAATATTAATACATTTACCGAAACATTAGGCATGGTTTACAAGAATAACAACTTGGCTAGGATATTAGATCTTCATGCATTACATCTGATTCATATCTTTCAAGTAGCACATAGAGTTACCTTGTATCCTTAACCTGCAAAAGTGGTTATTTACAAGGTTGAGCTCGACAGCCCAGCAAAATCTAACAGTTTTCATGCATCATGTAGCACATAACAACATGCTCAACATATATCCCATAATCATTGGACTAACGTGACATACATGTTGCAGTTCACATAACAAGTATAAAGATTGAGTTCCTTACTCAATCAGCATTCATCATCATAGTCATACATTGACTTTAACGTTTCATACTTTCAACATATTAATAAAACATCATGCTATTTGCAATAAAGATTTAAAATAGTTCATCATCAAGTTCACATAACAAATAGGAATTGAAAGACTTGCCTTGATCGTTGTTACAGTTTAATAGTTTACAGTTATCTGCACTTCACGTGCCCTACACAATTATATAATCATACACATCAACTATTAGTCATATAGCAACACATAGTAGTTGTAATGCAAACTTTACTCTACATCTCATAACCCTTCCTATTATCATACACAATGTTCAATTTTATTGTGTTTACTTTTGACTTATATCTCACTATATTTCATATTCGAAGTTCATTCAAGTGTTAAGTCTTGCTAGGAATCATTATTGGTTTTATTTAAAACCCATTTCATATCTTATAATATTCATTTTATTTGACTTAAAACACTTTTTACGTTCATTAACATTTGTTACGGCATTTCGACGTTCATTCGCCACACGCCCGATTTGTCTCTCTTATGTATATTGAGTATGCTTATACAACTTATCTAATAAATCATTTAGTAATGTTAAGCATCATTATGTTTACTAACATTAATGTTTTATAACTTATAATAACATCTTTTATCATCATAAGCACTATACTAGCATATGTGCATGCTCGACGCCCTCCGATTGCCCCCGAAAACACAAAAGTCCTAAAGATGACCATTTTGACTACTGTTACAGACCTTAAATTGAAAAACTTAAAGAATAAAGGTTGTAGGTCTATTCGTCCTCATTCTGGATCATCTTGAATCGCCTAAATCCAGGTTCGTATGAAAACGTTATGCTTATTTTACTCAAACATGTCAAAACAGTCACACCTGACATATTTTGGGTGCAGCTGTGCCCAATTAAGACTTTAGACGCAATGCAAGTTGCGCCAGATTAAGCGTAAACAGGACTCTGAATTTACTGTTCTCATGATTTTTTAACATTTTCTCCTACTAAACTTCATAACTTGAGTTATACATATCCAAATTAGTCTGTTTTCAATTCTATGGATTTGTAATTTAATATACTAACAACATATATCAGCAATTTCAGATTATATCACGACTTCATCATAAATTATGATTCCAAAACAAGCCCTAATGTATATATATCAATACAACTCAATTTCTTCATTCTAAAACATGTTTACATGGACTTGTTTACCAAAAAATAATTTTAATTGATAATTAACAGATTATACATACCCAATAATCTTTATAAACCAACTCCTTACTCCAATCATTCACCACAACCAATTAAAGAGAAGAGGTTTTGATAAAACATAACTAAGAACTAGGGCTATATTATTACCTTGATTCCTCTTTAAACATAGAGAGTTGATGATTAGAAAGCTTTGATTGAATCATCTGCTTCCTTCACAATTCTCAAAGTTCCGTCTCCAATTCATAGAGAACTCATATTGTTCTGCCTTACCTTATGAATACTCAACCAAATAAAATAAGTGTATGTTTTATTTCTGCATTTGGTTTCCCAATACGTTAGAAATCTATAGTATCGACAGTTAGGAATAATAGGGTCTCAAGGCCATGTTTGCCTAGAACCCAATTATTCTCTCCTAATTTATTTTTATAATTTCCTTTAACATATGATTCATTCATGCCATAATCATTAACAAGTTCTAATATTTAAATTAAATTAAACCTTATTACTATAATTATAATTAATATTATTATAATTATAATTTCTATTTAATGACCATAATCATAATTTTATTCAACAAATCAATCCAATTTAATTATTAGTTTAAATTAGAATATTTCCATCAAATATTTATTTTACTCAATAAATATTCCAATTAAAATATTTATTTTATTTAATAAATATTTTAACTATTTACAAAAATTCCCAATCATATTACATTAACATACCACATTTATATATATACTCTCTTATTTTATTAAAACAAATATATTCATGTTAATTCATTATTTTAATTAAGTGAATTTCTCACATTATTTATGAAATTTAATTCATAACAATTACATTGCCAATCAGGCATACCAATTAAATTATATTATTCCACAATATAATTTCCATCTTAATTAACTAATATTATTAAGTTAATTTCTTTTGCCACCTTTTTTCTTAACTAATTTGCTTCACTTTCTTCAATAGTTTAATGTAAGACCCCAACTTTTATATATAGAGATGAATTTTCTATAAATATCATTTTGAATATTATGGAATTAATTTGATATAATGTTATAGTTGTGGGTAATATTTATAAATTTTGCAAAGTACGCAAGTTGTTATATAATATTCGATTAATTAGGGAATATTCGTTTTAACGGAAATATTCGTATAACGGCACAATCATTGGTGGACCTACAGCGTAATTATTGTCGGATTGAGAAAAGCGACAAAAATAATTTATGAAAATAACGGCGAGTGTTTTACCGTTAACTGTTAAAACACCCGGTGTTAAAAAGTATGATAATATCGTAGTTGCACGAAAGCATACGGTATTGATTATTGATGCTTACGTGAGAAGTCACTCGCTTTTGTTCAATTATTGCTACGATAATTTTTCGCGATAATATCTCACGTTATTTGATTCAATTATTGTCAATATTTTATATATTATTAAATCAATAATTGAAACGACAAAGTTATTAATATTATTAATTGGAATATTAAAGATGTCTAGAAGTTCTGTCAAGGAGAGGTTTGGTCACCTAATTGCCCGCCAATAGGGAGAAATTCTTATTGGAAAGCCCCCTCTTTTCTGGGAACGACCTGGTAGATTAATATTGTGAATTATAATAATAATAATAAATGTTGTTAAAACTATTAAGAGGATTTTTATGAAATATTTATTGTAAATTTTGCTTATTATATGAACCCTCACTTACCTATTTTTCAAAACTGTCGGTAGAAAGTTATCTCGGTTTTATTTTTTATATATATATATATATATATATATATATATATATATATATATATATATATATATATATATATATATTATGTAATTCAAAACAAAATTCATCACGTTGTGTTAAGATTGCTCAGTTTGTTTGTCACGGGTGATGAAGAAAAAGATGGCAGCATGGTGGGTGGATATATATATATATATATATAATATTTTATTTAAAATATTTTTCTTTAATTATGGACCGTCTGATTAAAAGTAAATCAATCTGGACCGTTCATGGATTAGTTACTATGCAATCCATTCTTCTATAAATAGAAGCTCATTCTTTCATTATTTCTTACGAATTCACTTAAACTCTAGAGAGAGAATTACAAGAGAACCTATAGAAAAGTATTCTGCTACTTCACTACTCTTATATTCAGTTTCTTTTACGGTAAGGGATATTATTTGTTGTACTCATGAAGAGAACTTCTATTATTCCATTATTTATTATTCTGTTAGAATAAGCTGTATACGTGGGCTACCCTATACATGGTGACATTCTTCTAATATCCCGTTATTTATTATTCGCCGGAATATCACATGCATGCGTTCGCCTTGGGACACTGGTTCCATTATTTAATATTCTCGTCGAATATCTTTGTGTGTGCGTTCTTTGGGACTGGTTCCATTATTTAATATTACGCCGGAATATCACATGCATGCGTTTAAGTGGATAAGGGTTCCATCCTTTATTATTACATTTGGAATAACACCGATGCGTGCGATTCTATCGCATGCATGGTGATTTCTTTTGTTATTCCATTCTTTATTATACTCGGTTGGTTAAAACTTTGACTTATACTCCATTAAATTAGTGGAATATCCTTGATATTTGCGCTTCATCTAATATCTTTTCATGGAAATATTCTTACGAGTATTCTTGAATTTTTGCTCTCACAAAGCGATGATCATGTTGACAATTTGGACGTTATCATTTCCTAGATAAATTAATTCTTGAACTTGTTTTATTGAATTCTTATATCATTGTCATCATCCTCATGTTTATATTTTCTTTGAAAGTCATCGTGTGGCCTGTAGTGCATAGATGGACTTGTATGATATGATTATGAATGAGGATTATTGATTGTAATCATGACCAGTAATGTTACAAATGATGTGGTAAAAGTCCTCATTAGCCCGTAGTGCATTGATGGACAGTTGTTGGCATGATCATGACCATTAAAGAATACACGAATGTCCTTGGCCCGTAGTGCATGGATAATTTGTGGTCGCGATACTAAAGAATATCTTTGGCCGTAGTGCAGGGGTGATTCGATGATGTGGATTATTTATTAGGCTAAGTCCCAACGATAAAAGTGATGAAAAACCTTTTAAATCATAAAAGATAGTAGATTTTATTCTCTACTTGACTCTTTTAATGGATTGCTTGTTCCGCTGTAGTTAAACTTGATGTTGTTATATTTTATTAGTTTAACACTGTTGAAGGCTAACGATAATTTATTCTGCATTATCTTAGTCATAATATTTCTTATTGGACTAGTTGAGCTCACCCTTTCTTTCGCTGTTCTCTTTAGGAAATGAGAACATAGCAGGGACTAGTCGGGGAACGGAGTGACGGTCCAGAGGATAGCATTAGTAGTCCTCACTATTCTGTGAAATAATGTGTTAATAATTGTAATGAAGACTACTTTTGAGTTTGTATAATCTCTAGTAGACAATAATTGTATTCAAACTCACAGTTATGTTTTTTGTCGTATTGTACTACGGCATGTTGTATTAGTAAATTATATTTGAATTCTGTACCATGTATCTGGCGACTCAAGATGGATGATGTATACCTAATTTTGGGGGCGTCACATTTAATCACTATTAAATCTCATAAAAATTTAATTTCTTCACACCAAAACACATAATTCAAAATATATACATCTCATAATAAGAATTTTAATTATTAAATTCTTATTTTATTAATTTATAAAAATTCGGGTTCTCACATTCGATATTCCAAATATCTTTTAACGCTTATGACTTAATATAAAAATTTTGAGGAGTTTGTTATTAATTTGTCTCATCTTGTTTAGCGCGCATGCACATATATATATAAAATACGCTTCATATTAATGAACATGCGAAGCATGTTTGCATAATATATATATATATATATATATATATATATATATATTGTATAAGCATGCACATATAGAATACTATACTCTACCCGGATTGATTATGGACTTTATTCTAGTTTGGTTCACTAGAGCCACCAAGTGAACCAAAAAGGTCAAACCCTAGGGGTGCAATAATTAATTTAAATATAACTATTACATTTAAACACGGGCTCCATTACAAACGGGTCTTTAAACGTTCCTTGTTCTTTGATCTCCAATTCTTCAAAATTAATTATAACTATTCCTATTACAAAACTATTTTAAAATAAATAGAAACTTTGATCAGCAGTCAAGGGAAAGTACATAAGAGGAAGATAGAATTTACATTAAGAAAAATTAGAGAAGAAAAGGTACGCAGACCCCATTTAATAAAACTCATACATTCATGCATCCAACTAAAATAAAATCAAATCACATTGGTCAATAGTCCATAATCAATCCCATTTATTATCATACACATCACCATATGCATCAATAAATAACATTCATCTAATGAATCATAAACATTCAATATATATATATATATTGATATTATTTAATGGACAAATTTAGTTAGTATAAAATTTAATTTTGAATAAAAATAAACTTATTTATTTTAATCCAAATTTAAATCAAAATAAACCTCTTTTATTTTAGTTTATCCAATTTTGAATAAAATAAACTATTTGATTTTAATCAAATTCTTTAATCAAAATAAACTCATTTATTTTAATTAATTATGAAATTCAATTCCAAGAAGAAAAAACTCCTTTATTAAAGGAAACACGAAATCTCTTTCTTATTGACAAATAAACTTCTTTATTTTGAATAATATGAAATCTTATTTCATATATAACTAAACTCTTTTATTTAAGAAAATGTGGATTTACTTTTCTATTCACAAAAAAACTCTTTTATTTAAGGAAAATGAAATTCAATTTCAACTCTAATTAGTTATCATGAAATCCAATTCCAACTCTAATTAGTTAGCATAAAATCTAATTTTAAAATTAAAATAAACCATTTATTTTAAAATTAAAATAAACCTTTTATTTTATTCATAAAATTATTAAAAATATATATATATATATATATATATATATATATATAATGTTTTAAAAAAATGAAATCACGTGGATTTCACAAATTCACGAAATCAGAAAACATGTTCAGGGTCAGTTAATATTACATATCACATGCTTATGGAATCTGGTGGCCATGCGAAATATGTAAATCATGAAAATCCGTGCATTCTCCTGATGAATCTTGATGGTTGAATATCATTATATATATATATATATATATATATATATATATATATATACTAACCACGTGAATGCTTCAGGAGATCCCTTTAATAGGAATCACCATCCAGATTATATATTATAACGTGTTAGCTTTTCTTTTTCTTTTTCTTTTTCTTTTTCATTTTTAAATAAATCTTATACAATAAATTATGTCCAATTAAATTATTCTAAACACGTATCAATTTACATATCAAATTAAAATAATTAATAATTCGCATAAAGGTTTAGCTCTGATACCACTGTTAGGTTTGTAATATTCATAAGCGCAATCAAATTGCACAAAATAAGTGGAAACGTGGAAAACAAGAGTTTTAAAATTTTATAAACCATATACCGGATCATCCTTTATGCACAATTATTAATTAAACGAAAATATAAAGAACAAAATCATACCTTTGAAGATTCGAGCCTGTTCAGGTACAAGTTCACCTCCAAATTCTTTTCGCGTTTAACTTGAATCCACCGGGTTTTGTTCATTCCTTTGATCAACGTTAACCACCCAAGTGTTTGGCCTCTAGAGGTGATCCACCAAGGAAGAAGAAATATTCAAGAAGATGAGTATTTAGCAAAATCCTAGTTTTTCTATCTCTCATAGAAAAATGTGTACTCTCCTGGGATTACGTATATTGTGAAAAAAGTCAACAACACACCCATAATAAGACTTCTCTTTTTTATAGATGTAGGCAACCCTCCTTAACAATTAAGGAATTGAGTTTTATTTTAATTAATTAGACTCCTTTAATTAATTAGACTCCTAATCTCATTAGGAATAATTAATTAAACTCTTTTAATTAATTAGGCTCCTAATACTATTAGAAATATATGAGAGTACTTTAATTAATTCTCAAACTCCTTTAGGAATTAAATAATAATAATAGTAATAGTAATAATAAGACTCCTCTTATTAATTTATATTTAATATTTTCAAAATATTAAATAAGAAATATTAAGCTATTTAATTTATTCTATCACCATAGATTAAATTAAATATACTTAACTTATTATTACGATTATGCCATTAACTTCTTAAATAATTATTCTTCCTTTTATGGTGTGACCTTTTAGGTTCTCCATATTAAACCTATTTGTGAATAAATCAATTAGAACAATTCTAATCTTATTTAAATAAATCAATTAAACAATTAATTTATTTAAATAAATAATATTTATTCTACAATAGGGATAAGCCTCCCTAGCGATTACGACTTTCCAGATAATATAAATTTCAAAATTAATCATAAAAGAACCTTTGAGTAAATAGTTACCGTACAATTCAATCATTCTACCATACAATATCTCAATTAAATATAAGACATGGAATTACTTTTAAGTCTTAATTTATTTAATTATATATATTTCGACTCTTAAATGCACAACACCATATAATGCAAATTAGAAACTTCTTTCTAATTTCATTCTGCCTTGGCCAAGGATTATTGGGTTGTCATTTATCGAATCACATATGACATTTCTCTTCTTTTACTAGAAGCGATAAATTCTTTATTGATCATACATTATCTCCATGTACGACTTATTATACCCAAGAATACCCTTTGATATACCCTAAGGGTCTTAAGGAATAAGTCAAAGTATAATTCATCATGCACAAAATACTATGATGATCTCAAGTCCAATGATCACTTGTACTACTATCACTATAGGAATTCCTATTGACAGACAAGTAAAACTCCATTAGGTATTCCTTAGCGAGCCACGTTCAGTGAACTTATTCTCTAATAAGCACCTACATACTTGTTTTAGTGTCTCCACACAAATGATAATGAGATCAATCATCCTTATCCAATGAGCAAGCAACGTATGTACCAATCTATCCGGATTCACTAATCCCCAATTTAGTAATCCAACGACTGGGAACTATTTTAGTTTTAAGCTTTCTAAGAATTTAGATCTCATTAGAATGATCATCATCATTATTCTAAAAGCATTGCTTAAAACTATGGGCTTATCACATATTATAAAGCAGCATCATGTCGATAATTAAAAGTCTTTAATAAATTAATACTTTTTATTAATAAATGAATAAGATTGTTATAAAGTATATGCTTTATCATCAAACATGATTGTCTTATGTGCATACTATTTTCATCTGAGGTGATGAAATTTGATCATAAATGTGTTATATACCTAAAGTGTTTCATCAGTACTACCTTGTTGAACCATTTTCACAACCAAAAATAATGTCAATAAAGAATTAAAGCCAGTCAAATCCATCACCTAAGCATTGACTTTCGTGTTCTTCAGTTGGTGAAGAACACCAACAGCGACGGGTTCTGTCACTATAGGAACTTTTAGCGACAGTTGAGGTTAAAAATAATAAAAATAATATAATAAATAGAAATAAATACTAAATAATTATTATAAATTAATAATTAATTTATAAAATTCATTTTTAATTAGAACAAATAATTTTTAATATTTTGGCATAGAATTTCATTAATATTTAATTTATAAAAATATTAATGATAATAAAATTATTTAATAATGCTAATAAATAAATTATAAAAATAATAATAAATCATTTTAGATAGTAATAAATTATTTAAAAAATGAAACTAATGATTTGAAAGTCATTATCAATAATAATAAATTAATTTAAACTAATATCGATGGTTTAAAAATCAATATGAGTGATTATTAATTATTTAAAAATAGTATTACTGATTTTTAAAATCATTTTAATTAATAATAAATTAATTAAAATTATTATTAATTATTGAGGAGTTATTTTAAGCTTCTAAAAATTATACTAAATAAAAATTAACTTATTTGAAGTAATATTTAAACTTTTAAACAAAGTTTATTTGGAAAATAATTCGAAAGTTATCCGATCAAGTTATAAAACATCGAATGGACATCGAATACAACCCAGGCACTAATAGTTTGACTAGTTATTTGCTGAAATTATTTCTAATAACTGATATAATCATATTCAGGTTGCATAGACGGCTTGAATAACATAGGATAACTATTCTCCGAGCAGGCAAGTTTTCCATATACATTTAATTTTTTTATTAAATGTACTTGTTGTATTGATGTTGTATGAACTTATTTAAAATTCTGTTATTTAAAAAGGTTATGCCTTATTGTTCAAAGCATAACCAAGTCATATGAACTGTTATTTTTGTAAAATGCATTTGAGTTGATATCAAATCATAGATTGTGGTAAAACCCAATGTTGTTTGGTGATAATATATATATTATATTTATTATTATAATGGCGTGATTATACACTTGACTGAGGTTTTATAGACCGACATTTATAGCAATGATCGTGGGTTAATTAAAAGGATTATATGCATACTCCTAGGATGTTTGATTGAGCGAATCAAACCCGGGTTGCTAAGTCTATAGGACTGACAGTAACTCGTAATGTGCAAGGTTTGGCAGATAAAACTCAACATATATACCTTGAAAAACTTCTGAACTATATGTTAATCTATTTCAGTCATAGTGTGAGTATATAACACACATTGCTTAAACATGCTGAAACTTTTAAAGCTCATCCTTTGAAAATATTATTTTCCTTTGTAGTTGTGACTGATATCCCTGGAAGTCCAAGTGTGCACTCTTGTGGATAGAGAAGACTGTAATAATTTAAGTTATTTCTATTTCTTTAAGACTCAAATGTAATAATTTTAAGTCTAGGATTATGTTTTAAGTTTTAGTTATATAAACTGTTTAATTTGTACCTTTCTGAATAAGAGCTAGAAATCAAGTTCAGTATTAATATGAACTGTTTATCTGAATGAGGGTATTTGATGCCGAGTGAGTTCTGTAAGAACTGAGGTTGAGTCCCTCGGTTCCAAGAACAGTCTTGTCATTGGTACTGTGAATGTCAGATGAATATGAATTATTGATATGAAAGAAATATATGTAGATTATAAAGCTAAACATCTAAGTGATAGTATTCATCATGATAATTGTTCTGACGAGAACTAATATCTATTATGAATACTATGAACTTTGGATTGATAGAGATTATTTTCTTATAGAATATTTATGTGAGCACCAAATCTGGTACAGGAAGTGTAGGGAGTTTGGGGGCATCGCAACTAATGTATTAGACATATATGAATGAACATCTTAGGTTTTTATAAACAAATCGAGTAACATTGCTTAATCGATCTTCACTTAGGCAAGTTTCCTATACCCTAACCTTAACTTATTACTTACGCAAGAACCTTGCTTATTCGTTGAACAAGTTTCATATCTTGATTTTCTTTTGATATATTATATACCAAACCAAACTTGATTGCCTATTATTATATAGTTATCGCTATAGCTTCAGCATAACTAAGAAATGAAATACTTATTAATATGTTGTTATTGATTATCAAGAATAAATTTTTATGTCAAGCCAAATTGCTTTTGTAAGACATCCTATACTGAGTTATATATCCTAGAAAGGAAAAATTATGTGTTAGTATATCTGACACTTAGTGAAAGTTAGGAATGATTAGGATGAGATGCATACTCCTAGGATGTTGAATAGGTTGATCCCCTGTCTCACATCTTAACAAGATTTCTAAGTCTTTGTGACTGATAGAAATGGTTGGAAAAAAAATCCAGAAATGGTAAACAACACTCAGTTGATAAAAGTTTTAAACTGTTATACTTCTTCAAATCTTATATTATATTATAATTATAAAACATGTTGAGCATGTCATAGCTCATTCTTGCAAATCATTTCCTTTGCAGTATAAGATGGTAACCCTGACACATCTTGAACAAACAATGGGAAGCGTCCCTCAACCGTGTTTCTTTTACTTAAATAGATGTAATTAGAAATTTTGATTTATTTTGAGATCCTTAGGAACTATACATCTGATTGAGGGTATATGCAATATGTATTGTTCATGTTAGGGCCAATACTCTGGATTTTAGATATAGAAGTACTATAAAAAAGATAGAGTAATCCGCAAGATATAGACTATAATATCAAGAAATAAATAAATAAATAAATAGCTTTTATATCTATATTTTAAAATATTTAATTGGGCTTTTCTTATGTTTGAGGCAACTCGTATTTAACTTATGTGGACTATAATAAGTAAATTATTAAATTAATTTGGGCCTTTAAACTAATTGGGTCTAATTTATAATTGTGTAATTTTAAAATCCTATTAAACTTTGGAGAGTTAATAAATATATTAATTAATAAAATCTATTTTTAAGTGAATAAATAACTTAATCTAATCTTATTTTCATTATACAACTTGAGAAAGAGAAAGAGAGGAAGCCGCCTCTTATTTGTAGAGAAGTTGCGTAACAGAATAATAAGAAAATGAGAAGAGGCTGCTGCTTAAAAAAAAAGAGTTGTGATTATGAGATCAAAATTTATTATTGAAGAAACAAAAAGCAGGTACTTTTCTTTTCTCTGTTTACTGGATATTGTGTACTATTATGTCTTGTTTTTGACCATTTAAAATCTAGTTGCATAATTCATATCATAAGGTCATGCGTGTTGATTGGTTAATATATATATTAAATTCGTTAGCATGATGTTATTGAACATGTGAGCACTGCTGATATATATAGAGAGAATTTGAAAAAGTTAACATGTAGAGCAGAAACTTGTATGATGTATATATTACATATATACATATTAAGAATTTGAAAAAAAAAAAAAGGCATGGAGTTATATATATATATATATATATATATATATGATATGATATTATGATAATATATATATATATATATATATATATATTATATGATCTTTGGTATATATATTATGTTGTATATATTTTATTAACTAATCTATGTTATTTATAAATCAAATTAAAAATTTTGTATACTAATTAATTAATTCTAATGATAAATTTATAAATTCTCTTAATAATAAATTAAATAATATTATATTAGTAATGGTTAGATTTATAATAAAATTTTATTTTATTTTATTAGATCGACTTGAAGGAGATTAACATAATCTTATTTAAATTTTGGGTATAAGAGCTACTTATTAAAACGATTAAATTTATTAAAAGAAAATACATAAATTTTTAAGTTAGTAATTTAATTAATGGTCTTGTGTTATTTTGATAATTATATAGATCGGATTGAGGAGGTCTAACAGTGTGATATTTGTGTTCAGTGAATTATTTCAGTATTATATTCAGGTACGGATTCCGTACTCCACTCCTTTGATTATTGTTGTATTCTTTATATCTCGTGATATCTTGTCTCTCGTTTCATTTTTTTTATAATTCTATTGACACTCTTAAATAGAAATTTGATCTTTGATACTTTGGCTTTATTCAGTAATTTGAATTCCTTTTTTTCTATTACAATTTGTACATATTCTATAATTTTTCAGCGTTACTCTTGTTAAATTTGATTTGTTCGTTTTGTTCTTGTTTCGAATTTCGTTATAATTTCACATAATTGTTTCTTGTGAAATTCATATAATAGTTTTATTTTGGAGTTGATACATATGACTCGAATTTGTACTATTTGAATTAGGTTATCATGTCTAATTAGTATTTATTTTTGATAATTGTAGAGCGATACATGTTGCTACCTTCTTTTGAGATATTGTGATTATAATTTGATTTTGTTCAACATGTACTTATAGAACCCTTTTGTTGGTATTATGTCGCATGTGTTGTGACATGGTATTTTTGTTAGAATATACCGTAGGGTATACCTGAGCTATAACCACGTGGGGGTACCACGGGCATGTCGTCTTGGCACGAGAGGCATGACACTTTCCGTGGCGGTGTGATTAGTCCACGGCGTCTCTGTTTGGGCTCCGGAGGAAGTGGGCCATTTGGTGTTTTGTTGTGGGAGGTGTATGGGTTAACCCTAATTTTTTGTTTTGCGGATTTGTGATGTTGTGCCAAACACACCTATCCGATTTACATACATTTGGATTCGCGGTCCAATGTGTGATTTGCCTGTGTGGCATTATTTTGACTTCTATGTGTGGCATTATTTTGACTTGCCTGTGTGACATTAGTTTGACTTGCCTGTGTGGCAATGTATATTTCTAAGCTCACTCGGTATGAAATAACACCAACCATTTGATTCAGCCTATTATTTCATTGTATTAGTTTTGTTTGTTTCTGTTCAATTCAATTCATTGAGTTAGTTACTCCAGTTCGTTATTTCTTTATTCTTCTATTGGTTTGGTCAATTATGTTGATTCAGATATATTTCATTCAGATCTTTAGAGATTATATTTTCGTCCGTATTTACACTTGAGGCTTTGTTCAGTATTTTATCTCAGTTGTTTTTGTATATCAGTTGTATATCTTTATCTGTACTGGGCAATTGGCTCATGCTGTGTTTTTCTTCCGGTAGGTTTTCAGGGGTGATTCAGGGCTAGTGTGATGAGAGAGTTGTCTTTTACCATATAGGTTGTTTCAAATTTTGCTTTTGGTTATTTTGACTCTATTTGGAGAATTGTATTAAGTACTTCATTGATGGATATCACAATTAATATTTTGAAGTTATTAGTGATATGTTTACTTATTTTGAGGTTTGATGTGCTTTGCATGTGACCTCCCTTTACTTTTCGGGAAGGGAGTGTTACATAAACTATACATCTGAGTGAGGGTATTGGTATTATGGACTATTCATGCTATTACTAATACTCTGGATTTCGGATAGATATATGTTATTCGTAGATACAATCTATTCATCCAAGTGAGGGTATCCAAACACAGCAATAGCTCTATAGTGAGTTATTATCTGTTATGGGATACTATGAACCTTGGATCTATGGGAATTGTATCTTGTAATAGTTGTATAGTATTTCGATTAGATATAAGCATCAAATCAGATAACGCGGGTGTATAGATTTAGATGCGTTATATTAATTGATTAGTTGTGAACACCAGATCGGATACCGTGGGAGTATAGTTTGGGGGCTTCACAAGTTTGGTATCAAAGCAATAGGCTATAGATCTAAGGAAGAGGTATCTTAGTATATAGTCTTCGAGTCCGTAAAAACTTTATGTTCTGTGTAAAATTTTGTAATATAAGTAATAAGGAAGTTCTTCTTATAGGATGGCCAACTCCGATGCTGAGGAAATGCCGATAGTAAATAATCCACCAAGAATTGAGTGAGTTCAAGATAGTGATGAAGAGGAGGAAAAGTTGGTTCGTGGTCAACAATTGTTAGTTGCTGAGGAAGAAGAAGATCTAGTAGTATGACCATTAATGAGGATTGAAGACCATGAAGAGGGAATGGCATCACTAGTACAAAAATTTGAGCATGATAATAATCAAATGAAGTTTAGGGCACATTTGGCCGAGGGTATGCTGGAGCATGAAAGGGGAACCACAAATCAACTAAAAGTACTACTGCATCACGCATAGAGTGGCAGGAGGGAAATATAGTTGAGGTTAACCAAGTCTGCTATAAGAACTCGGTATGTACTCGACGGTTTGCAGTGTCGAGTGGTTCGTATCCAGTGGAGGGAAATAAGACTGCTTATCTGATAGATCGATCTGTGGTATGCGACATGATCCAGGATTCATATGATGAAGTTAATGATTTTTAGATTATAGTATAGAAATCTAATTGCTCTATTTTATTATGAATAAAAGAGCATTTGTTGTTTGTATTATAGCTAGTAGTGTTATATGTAAAACTACTAGTTGGTTATGTTATGTACTATTGTGAATTATGAATAAAAATTATGTTTGTTTTAAACAAATTCTTATTGTGGATGTTTATATTTGTTTTTATAGAATCATGCCACCAACCAGAAGACCTCAGCAAGAGATATATATTGATGTTAATCCCACCCAACAGTTAGTAGAACTATTGTTAGGTGCTATACAAAATAGACCCACATGTGACGCCCCCAAAATTAGGTATACATCACTCATTCTGAGTCGCCAGATACATGGAACAAAATTCAAATACAACTTCATTTATACAACTGTTGAGTTGTCGTATAGAATACGACCACAGTTAACTATGAGTTTTAATACAAATGTATGTAACTCTCATGATACCTCGACCACAACCTTACAATTATACTTATATAAAAGTATAGTCAAAAACTGTTTTAGAAATTAAAATCTTTGGGAAGTGCCCAAGGAAACCTTCGTACATAGGAGGCTATGCGTCTAGTGTGAGGGCCCCAAATCCAGGTCCTAATTCACCTCGGATCCGGTTCGATCATTCTATACAACTATTACTATATTTGCAGAAGATATAAACATAAATTGTTTATACATTAAACTTACACATAATTCCCAAGGTCGAGTAACATTAACTTAATACACAATTCATAACTATCTAACATATAAAATTATTATCAAACAACACTATTACAAATCTAATCGCTACATTAACTTTACGCTGGAATTGTCTTTAATCTTTCCTTGTATCTGACACATTCGCCTTAATCTGCAATATTTTATCATGATATAGCAAGGGTGAGCATGAAAGTTGCCCATCAAGTTTACATTCAACAATATAACGATATATCATGATTGAAATGATTTGAATAATTGGTTGGCTATAATTCAACAATATAATTGTGAACTAGCAGGAATAAATTTATGATTTGAACAAGTATTATACATGAACAAATATATTCGAAACAAACCGGTAATGAAGGTGATCAACCTTTTCATACGACTTATACATGCAATATATACAGAGTACGATTCATGGCAACCAAAGAATGATTAACCATAAGCTTATCCGAATAAAACAACTCTTAAGAGTTAAGTAAAATAAACTTGCTCGAACTGGTTGATTATCGCAATGCAATTTATATCGCTTTTATCAGAAGACCTAATATTAGTAATATAGATCTCCAATATTAGAATAATATCATAACAATATAATACTATTATATATATAGATATACATGGAATAACCTAAATACATAGCATATAACACATAACCCTATCAGTCTACAACACACATAGGACTCAGTATCAAGTCAAAATTTTACGAATCGAGTTGAACACGACATAAATCGACGTCCGACGATTTCTAAAGGACAATTATTCGAGTTTAAGTTCAATTAAACTCTACCTAACACTTTACAATTATCTCAGATAATTTTAATATTAGTCAAAATAATTTTCATAAGTTCGTAATAATTTTCATATAATTATTATCATTTATCTTGAATTTTCAATCATTAAACTCGTATTTAAATAAATTAAATACCATGTAATTCTTTTATCATTAATATTTATTTATTATCAAATATTAATGAAAATCCTCACATAATATTATAATATATCAAAGTATTTTTAATACCTTTAAATCATAATTATATGATTTTTAAACCGTTAAATTCATTATCCGATTATTGCTTTTAATATTAAAATATTAATATTTTCATGACAAAATATCAAAAGTTATATTGTATAACTTAAAATATTTTTATATCACTTAAATCATTTTTATATGATTTTAAATCATTAATTCTATTTTTCTTTAATTTATTTAATATAGTTATTGAATAAACTAATTATCATTATTTTGATTAATTAATGAATTTCATCACAAAATATTAAAAGTCACTCAAAATAACTTAAAATATTTTATTATAACATATTATTATTTTTCATGATTTTTCATGTATTAAAATGATTTTTAAATAATTTATTTAATATTATAATTAAATAAATTAAATACCATTTATATTCCAAAAATATTAAATATTTATGAAATATACTTTAAATAATTAAAAACTATTTTTCCAGAATTTAAAATAATTTTTTGGAATTTATTTAGTATTTTTAATAATTAAAAATCTATTTTTTCTATTTTAATTAATTTTCAAAAAATCAGAAATTAAATAAATTCAAAACCGTCGCTAGTGGGCCCTATAGCGACAGACCCGTCGCTATAGGTGTTCTTGGCATGTTCTTGAGTGTTCTTGAGTATTCATGTCAGTCACCGAGGTATGAGGTTTGACCAGTTATAAACCTATGTTCTATTTGATTTCGGGACTGGTAATGATGTTATAGTAGTAGTACTAATGTAATATTACAACCACAAACCAAATTCATGGACATCCTGCATCCAATCAAGAAGATATAGTGCATCAAAGTCTTGTCAGACACTGTTCTTCAATTTCTGGGTTTCCCAGAAATTGAAGAACAGTCGAGGTGCTGCCTTAGGGCCTTTGATTCTATGATGTTCAAGCCTTCTTTGAGTAATATTAGTGTTTTATCGTGTAGACAACATGCCCTAGCACAAGTATATAGCATTATAACATAATAACATCATCACATGAGCAAGATCTGGCATGGTCAAACCATGTCAGAAAACTTACTCTTTATCTTTCTGGGTTTTCCAGAAAGTTACCCAGAGCAGATGGTCAAAGCTATTTTGACCGTGATTTGCTTCCATTCCAGTTATGATCTAAGTGATTTGGTGACTTTAACATGTATTATACATACCAGACTACAAATACAACAACAACAACGTGGCTAAAATAACAATCCACAGCAAGATTCATGGCCAAACAAAACTTGTCAGACTAAATCTGGAAATTCTGGGCTGCCCAGATTTCATTTCCGTGAACGGTCAACGACCTTTGACTGAGTATAACTGACGATCTAGACTTGATCCGACCCTGATTCCAGTTTTAGATCACAGTCCTCATGACGTAGAACAGATCCAAAACATAAAACACATAAAACAGTTAACACATAAAGATCTACAAGCTCTGACATATGGCTGTCAGGTTATAATTTTCCAGTTTTCCAGATTTTTGAAAAATGATATTTTGTGTACTTTGATGTTATGGATCTGGGTTTTAACAACCCAGATCACTGAATGACATCTTCTAACACTGTTCTAAACAACAAACAACAACATTAACACAAAATTTTAAGAATTTCTAGAATTAGGGTTCTTATACCTTTAAATGCTTTGATCCTTAGATTCTGACCCTTGAATCTGTTATGGGAATGCTAAAAGATGATCATAGCTTAACTTTCTCACTTCCCCACTCTCCATTTCCGAAATTTTAAGAGAGAGAGAGTCTTGGAGAAAAAAATGAAAAGTAAAGTAACTTTTCTCTCTCTTTGATTTATATAATTGTTATAAGTAATGAAATGGCTTTCAAATAATGGCTGATTGCTGTGATTTTAAAGTCAAGGAGTTGCTAGGGTTGTTCACCAACTCTCACACTTGGCAAAAAAATCCAATAATGCATTAAAGGGTATTTTGGACATTTTGTATTTAATTTTAATGGTATTTTGGACATTTAGCCAAACCCTTAGGGTTTAGGGTTTGGTTAGGGTTTAGGGTTTGAAACCCTTAGGGTTTACAAAATAATTTCTAAAATTTCCAATTTTGGTTTTCAAAAATAGAAAATTAATATTTCTAAATTATAATTAGAATTTTCTAATTATATAAAAATTTCTTAATCACAAATTAAATCTTGCTAATTAGGATTAACATTTCTTAATTAAAATCGCTAATTTAGCAATTAGGGTCGTAATTGATCATTAGGGTTTATAATCCCCAAATTAGGGTTTCTAATAGAAAAATAATTTTCTAATTTAGAAATTAAATTTTCTTAATTAGATTAGGGTTTCCTAATTACTTAACTTGAAAATTAGAATTAATATATCCTAATTAACATTAAAAGTATTAAATTAACACTTAGGTTTTTCCCTATTTATAAATTAGGGTTTTAAATTTGTAATTAGGGTTTCAAATTTGGAATTAGGGTTTTGTAACCAATTTGTTAAGATTAACCCTAATTAATCCTATAATTATTTACGCTTACTCCATTAAATTCCCGGTTTGGGGTTTCATGCATCGAATTAGGTTTTCGGATTCCCGGAACGGAAATTAGTGTTTCTAGAACCGGTTTTAGGGTTTTTTGTTAAACGCTAGGGTTTTCTAACCGAACGATGACGTTCTTAATATATACTTAGGGTTTGTTACAGATATCGATTATCTGATCAACCCTTGACCCTTAACCACATCATGCACACATATACACAGAACATAAACGCTTATTCCCTTAATCCTGAATAATTCACCTAAATCCTTCACAGAATTTTGAAATCCTCAAAATTCATTCTTAAAAATATTAAACGCATACACTAATTTTCTATCTAGGTTCTAATTTTGAACCTTAATTCAATTTTTAAAAATTTTAAAAATATTCAAATTCTCGGGTTGTCATATCTAGGTTATGATAGATATCATATGTCCACAAAATTATCCTTGGTTGACCCAAAAGTCCCCAAAGAAAAAGAAGAAGATTACTATCATCTTCTTTCCAATGGTGAGTCTTCTCTTGACATATAAATATCTCGTTGTCTCCAAGTGAAAATTATATTTCAAATAAACTCCAAGATCATATAGGTAGTGCTCAAATTAGATATACTCAAAGAAGTGGATGCGCATAACCCTATCTTATGATAACACGAGGTTGTATGTCATTTAGACATCTTGTATGATAGTGGCAACACACCCTTCCAAAGTTGGGTTCGCCTCACCTATTTGATTCACCAAATATAACTACTAAATGATGTATAGAATACAACACACTTTTCTATCTTTGTTTAGGAGAACCTCCATGACTAGAAACCACCGTTCTATTTTCCTGTTATCCCCACTCGACCCGGCAACACTCTTATTACCTGAAAGGAATTGTGAAGCAGAAAGGGCGAGCACAAATAGCCTAGTAAAGAATATCATGACTAAAGCTAATTTACACCATCAATAGCCTTCATCATTAATAAATCAGAGATTTAGAACATATGGTAGATGATAAAAGTTTTCAACCATAGTTGTAGTGGAACGAGCAATCCATTAGAAGAGTCAAATAGACCATCAGGTCTATTATCTTCTCCATGTTAAAAGTCCACCAATAATGTTTTATCCCTGTAACATCAATCTACAATTCCTGTCCACAATCATATGAATAAATCATAATCATAATTGTGATTCTAAATTCCTCTTCGCACCCAGGATGAAGATAATTTTCATCACCTATCTTCAACTGAAACATCAAAAATCATGGTTATACCAAATCACAATTCTTGTTCATAATCATACTAATAAATTCATCTTTGCACTCACTGACGAAGATATTCATTAACAATTCATCTTTGCACTACAAGCCAAAAGACATACAACCGTATTTTAGAAGAGTCGAGTAGAGCATGATATCTACTATCTTCTACAAATTTAAAGTGTATAACTAATATTTTATCATTTGAGACTAAACAATAAATAATCCACATCATCGAATTATCCATGCACTACGACCGAGGATATTCATTAGTATCACATCCATGAATTATCCATGCACTTCGACAAAGATATTCATTATTATCACATCCATGAATTAATATTTCATCATTGAGACTCATTTCAATAATTAATCCACATCATCGAATCATCCCTGCACTACAGGACAAGGATATTCATTAGTATCACGACCACGAATTATTCATGCATTACGGGCCAAAAATAATCGTGTTTTCATCAACGGTCCTGATCATGCCACAAAACAATTCATCTTTGCACCTGTCGACGTCGGGATTTTTGGATGTCCCTTTCCGTTACTTGTTCTTTGGTGTTCTCATTTTAGGTGAGATTTATTTGAAAAAATAAGTGAAAAAGGTCCGACATGTATAATGTCGACGATGGACTGTTAAGAGTCGTCAATTTTTTTTAAATGGTTGTACCAACACAACCGAGAAAAGGTTTGCACATTGACCCAGTGATGTGACACTGCTAAACGGGTCGGCGAAACCGAGATTCATTAGGGTCCGGGGACTTAGTTATGCGGAGGGAAGGTGTTAGGCACCCCCCGACATCCATGTTACCACGGTGACTGTGACGACCCAAAAATTCGGGTTGTCCATAATTTAGGTTTAAAGAATTAGTTATTAATAAAATGAATTCTTATTAATACTATTCTGTGTTATGTGTTTATTAATCTTTCTATAACCTATGATGATTATAAGTCAGGAGTATTCTGGCTACGAGCTAGACTAAGCGATTAAGAATTTTCAAGATGAAAATGAAAATTTTTCGGGAACAAAAATATTTCCGGGAAAAAGACGAAATAGGCACTATTCACTCGACGAAACCTAAGGGTTAGGGTTTGAAATAACCTAAGCCATTCTGAGAGTTCGGTATGTCGAAATGACATTACATCGAAAAGATTTGACGATTATATATCTTGAAAAGTTAAGTAAAAGTAGATAAAGTTTTTCTCGAAAAGCGATGCGCAATCGGATAAAATAAAAATGACGAAAAGTACTGCTATGTACTTTTCATTCGTTTAGCTATGTTAGGGTAAAACGTGAAGGAAAATGCTCAACCCCAAAAAGTGTTTTTCAGTTTTTCAGAAATCCGAAGAATACGTAAAAGCTAATCGGTAAAGGAAAGACAAAATATTCAAAAATATTTGCATTCTGAGAATCGCAGTTTTTAAAACTGTAGGACAAAACCCGAAAGATGGAATCACGAAGCTTCCAAGGGAAGCTACATGAATAGTAAGGAGGTGTGTTAAGGAGGTGGAAGTAGAAGACTTAAGTATTAAGCAAACTTAAGTGTTAAGTAAACTTAAGAGTTAAGCAAACTTAAAAGCTATGTAAACTTAAGTCTTAAGTAGACTTAAGGAGTAAGTTAACTTAGTCCTTAAGCCATGAATATTAAGGAGGTTAAGGGGGGCGAAATGACTATTTTGCCCTAGCTTTAGATTTTCTATAAATAGGAAGCTAACTTTCTTTTAAATGAGATTTTGAAAATTGTTCAAACATTTGAGAGAGAGAGAGAGATATTTCGGATGAGGGAGAAGAGAAAAAAAAGGAGGAAAAGTTTCTCATGAACAAACTTTGTCCGACGGAAGGAGATTAAAGGAGAATGGTAATCCGAAACCTAGTCTATTATAAATTTTTTTAAGTTTTTGTGTTTACAAACATAACTTAATGAAGATAAGAAGTAGATGATGTTAGGTATGATTTCATATGGTTGAAATCATGAGAAAAGAAGAAATAAGAACTTAGAAATTTAGTTTATAAATTTCTTAAGGAAGTATAAAATTCGTAATAAATTAGAGCGATCCGAATGGATTATATGAATAAGTAGGTGGAATAAGTAAGGAATAATATTCTATAACATCAAATTCCAATAAAAAAAGTGCAATCGTAATCCAAAATATCGATTAAAATGAAGAACGAATGAAGAACACGAAGAACACGCGAAGAACACGAAGAACGTTGTTGATGGACAAATTTAAAACCATCGTAGTGTAATTGTTGTTGATGTACAAGTTTAAAACCATCGCGTATAAGTTAGATGTGTATTGTTTGGTTAGGAATGGTAGAAACGTTCATGAAGAACAGATTAAAACTTAGCTATAACGAAGTTATGGCAAAATTTCATAAAAGACGAACGAGAATTATAAAGTTAGTAAATGAAACCGAACGTGTAGGGTATCATAAGAAAGTAATAGAACATAGAAAACGTGAGTCATAGACCCAAGAACGAACAAGTTCTGAGTTCGAATGATCGAATTACGGACGAACAAACGAAGAGCGTTAAAAATATAAAATGAACAAAGGGTGAAGATCAAGCCAATCGAATGGTACGTTAACGGATTCAGAATGAAGTTCTGTCTGAGGGGTATTGAAGTACATAAGATAAGGAAGAGAATGGTTTTGGAACGACCTCGTTCCGAGTTATAACGAAGGAGTTATGAGATCATGAGTAAGCATCTCGAAATTGATTTAACACTTAGAAGATTTTTCTAGGGTTGGGGCTTGGCGTATGGCGCGATCATGCTGTGTAGAGTGGCGTAGAATTGCTGCGGAATCGGGGTGGGTACTACAAACTTAACCACAATGGCGTGAGAGATAACAAAGGAGTGGCGTCTTGTGGCGCCGATGTTAGGAAAAAGCCGGAGATGAGCTTTAAGCTGCTTTCGACTCTTGGGGAAATGTAAGGCGATAAAGAATATAATATTCAACTAATGTAACACTTAATCAAGTGATGTAAACCTTTATTAAAGGTTGAACATATAGATTAAAAATGATTAAATGACAAAGAATTTAATCACGAGATTACATGAATCGATATTCGGGGACCGTAGTAGTCATGATAAGCGAACGTGAGGGATTGCTATGGTTGTGATTCCTTAGACGTTGAGTGACGAGGGTAATGAATAACATTTTGATGTTATGTCATGATAAGGAGAGATAAGTGTGAAGCGTATAGACGCTGTGAACGCAATGTCGTTGCGATGGATGCTTGGTCTTAGCATACAGTGATCGGTATGGCTTTGACACTAAGAATGAGTAATGAACATGGGGTTCAAGTAATGGATAACGAAAGTATTAATAAGATATGAATTATTTAGAAAGCTGTAATGAACGGTAATAAGATTAATGGAAGCCGAATGTGATTCGATAAAGAATGAATCTGGAGGGATGACATTTAGTTGTCAGAAAGCCGTAAGGAATAAGAAATTGACCTAATCGAACATTATAGTTTAATAGTTCGTATAAGTTAAGAGAAGTTAGGTTGTGGTACAATCGTAACCTTTGATGGTTGACATATGGGAGCTGGGCTAAACAATTACTTGAGAGAAGCGAAGGTATATACAAATCGGCAACCGATCTAACTCACTGTGATGGCAGTGTAGATAAGACGTGAACTTGTTTGTTGGTTGTTTGTGGGAAACCACTCAGAGTACCATATGGACTACTAGCAGAGACGCGATGTGTGCTGAGTCCTAGAGAAGTTATAAGAAAAAGACAAGATTATAAATCATCCAAGATGATGAATGTTTTGAGTAAGACATCTCCCTATGTCATAAAGCCGTAAACTGGTAAAGGAAGTTAATCGCGTAAACCTTTTATTGTAAGAATGCGAACCCTAAGAAGTAAAGCTAAGTAAACCAATGCGTAACTTCGATATATGACTAATTGGTGTTTATGTTTTCTCCTTATGTGTTATATAGGAATTGAAATGAGCAGATTCTGCGTGGTAGTGGTAGGCGTAAGCAAGTTTCCTATCTTCATTCATATTACATGAATGCTAGTTTTCTTAAACTTCTCCGATGTTGTACTTGAGAAGTTCTGTCTATGTGTGAAGGTGCGATATTTGTACAAGGAGTTAGAATGTATGAGGCCTTGAGCCACAATTTGAACACTTCGTTGTTTCTATGATATGAATTATTTTGTGATTTAGCTGTTCAATACAAGTATGTTCTGTTTATACATGAACCGTTATTGTTAAGTCCGTGCTAATGATTCTAGCCAGACAAGATGTGTATGAAAAGGTAGAGGGAGGAAAGTATTTCAAAGTGAAAATAATTGATGTTTTAAGATGATAGGAATCGAGACTATTCCTATTATTCAAGCTGCTTTATAACCTTTGTTAGGTTATAGAAGTTCTAAAGAAATGTTTTAATTAAAGTTGTTTGTTCAATGTTGTTATGACTTCTTTGGGCAATTGAATGCTCACACTTGCTTTAAATAAAAAACAATTTTCATCGAACAAGGTTAGAAGAACTTAAGGATCCCGTAAAGATCAAGCTGACGGTATCCAGATGAAGTACCATTCAGAAGGTGAATGAGCGAGAAGATCAAGTGAAGACTTGTATTGTAAAAAGATAGAATTTAATTATAGACTAGTTTAATGAACTGTTATGTATCCTTGGTGGCGGATAAAAGTCACTCTTGTAAGATGAATAAAATAATGTAATTATCTTTATTTGTAATAAAAGAGGTCATAAGGTTCCAGAACCTGGAAATGGAGAGTGTATGTTGTTATATGAATGATCTTGTATCCTTGGTGTTGAATGAATGATGTACTCGTGACGTACGGAATCCGGGTGAGAAGATAGACCAGATTTCGGGGCGTCACAAGGTGACCGTGTAAGACCCCGAAATTTTTTTAAATAAAAAGGAATTTCCTTTATTTATTATTTTGAAATAGTAAGGGTTGATTTGATTAATGTGGATAGTTAAGGGTTAAATACGCAAATATTTTAAAATAAGCAAGTGGTTATAAAATATTCATTTTGTCTGGGAATATTCGTTTGGTCGTGGAATATTAAATCTTTGTGGGGAATATTAAATGCAATTTACTACGCAGCCCATGTGTGGGCCCCATAACTTGAAAGCGATTGGATGAAGAAAGCGACAAATATAAGTTGGTTAAAATAATCTTGGCGTAGTTATTCACAGATTATCATTGTTGGAATACCCGTTGGTTAAAATACGATGTAATGGCGTGGTTGCACAAGATAGCTTACTCAGTATTGCAAAGATTGTTGAATTATTGATCCTTACGTAAGAAGGCACTACTCAATAATTTTCACGGTGAGTTTTTATTCAATATTTTATTTTATTGATTCAATAATTGCTGCGTTGATATTTTATATTATTGTTGTTCAATAATTGTCACTTTGCGACATTATCTCCATTATCGGATCAATAATTCATATTATTTGAATAATATTATTAGATAGCATTATTGGCAATGTCTAGAAAGTTACATCGAGGAGAGGTTTGGTCACCTAATTGCGCTGCATTAAGTGAGAAATCCTTATCTGAAAGCCCTCTTTCCTGGGAACTACCGATTCATATAATTGTTGATTCGTAATATTATTTGTGAATAATTAATTATTGATTCATATGATAAAGAAATATTTATTTTATGTGGATATAAATGATGGATTTATTTATGGGGTTATAAATGAAGAAATTATGTTGAGGTGTTTTATCAAGATTTTATCGGATTGGAGGTATTAAAAATTAAATCGGGTTTTGAGATATATTCAGCGGGGTTATAATTTTAATCCGACCGTTGGATTGTGGTAATTTTTGGGTATGTTATACATACATAAGTTGAGTATATGTCCACAAATTTTGAACCGTTAAAAATTCACGAATGATTTGTTATGAATTTTAAGAGGTGTCCGATTGAAAATTAGGTTTATAATTGATTTTGGTGGAAAATTCTAGAATTGAGTGGGCCCCACTTGTGGTTGGTGAAGAAATGTGCTGAATTTTATTTCAAATGTGGTGGGTGGCAATAGTAGCGAGTAAAGCCATCGTGTAGCGAGTCGAAATCCGCTTGCGGGCTAACATTTTCCTATAAATAGAGGGCTAAGTTAGAATTGAAAATCACACCGAAACAAAGTTTCTCTCTTTCTCTCTCTATATTATCGAGCGTATTTTGTGAGTATTTAGATACTTTGAGAGTTTCTTTATTAAAGTACAAGTTTCATTCAAGATCACTTGAGCCTTTCCTTAGAAATCTTGATTCTTTCGAGGTAAGGGATATTATTTTTTTTCAGAATGATATTATTTCTTCAATATCATTATCTTTGAAATATTGATGGAAGTTTTTATCAAATTTGGAACTTTTTCAAGTCTGGGGTTACTATTCATGAGTTACTATTCACGAGTTACTATTCATGAAGTTACTATTCACGAGTTACTATTCACGAGTACTATTCATGAAGCGTGAAGATGTTTTTGTGGAATTTCTATCTTTTGGTGTGAGATTCTTATTCACGATATCGGACTATTCACGATATCTGGCACTATTCACGATACTCGGCACTATTCACCGAAAAATAAAATTTCTTCTTTTCGTCCAAAACATCTATTCTGGATACTAGCTTTGATTGTATCCATGTTTTGATCATTCTTGAATTTTACACCACTATGATTATTTTTGAGGTATTGTTGGACATGGATAAAACAAAGTACGAATCATTAATCCTTAATCCTTGTCATTTTGTTTCTTTGGATTCGTTTCTTTAAATATATTTTCATCATCCTCGGTCTTAAATGATGATATTATTGAATATCTTTGGCCGTAGTGCAAAGATGAATGATTTTGAAGAATATCTTTGGCCAGTAGTGCAAAGATGAGCAGGTGTTTAAATGAACATGACCGGTGATGAATATCTTTGGCACTGTGAGTGCAAAGATGAGCAGTGTTGAGATGAACATGAACGATGATGAATATCTTTTGATAGTAAAAGATGAATGTTTGATTTGAAATGAATATTGATTGATGTTCTGAGGATAAAATATTGATGATGAATTTAAATTAAATTCATAGATTATAGTAGATTTCATTCTCTACTTAACTCTTCTAATGAATTATTATTTCATTGCGAATATTGATTTAAAACTTGTTGTCTATATGTATTCTATTAAATTTTTTCCTGTTGAAGACTAACGATAATTTGTTGTATATTATCTTAGTCATAATATTCTTTTTGGAGCTAGTTGAGCTCACCCTTTTCCTTTTTGTTCCATTTTTCTCTGGAGGCGAGAATATAGCGAGTATCTTAGTCGGGTATGGAATGAAGGTTTTAGAAAGGATTGTTTAGTAGTCCTCACCATTTTTGTAAAATAATGTATCAATAAATGTGATGAGGATTTATTTGAGTATAAATATTATACAGAAGATAATATTTGTATTTAAACTCACTGATTTCTTGTTGTAATAATAAAGTTGTAGTTGTTTTTTGCACCATGTATTGACAACTCGGAATGGGTGATGTATACCTATTTTTGGGGGCATCATGGGTTGGTATCGAGCTTAGGATATGATCTCTGGCGGAGATCGGGGAATAGAACTAGGAGGAGAGGCAGAGTAAATCCTTCGCTAGTGTGTCCTACCTAAGCTTATTTGTTAGTTAGTCATTATATAGGGATATTATGTGATATATTGATTTCCTTAATTAACCCTTGTTTTATGATGGTATTTGAGAATGTCGTGAGAATATTAACAATGGAGTAAATGAGACCGTGGAGATGCTGTACTTTACCAACGAGGAGAAGCGTGCAACAGTGGCAATGTTCCTCCGTGAACAACACCACTAAGCGAGATGATGAGCGAGGGATGTTTAGAAGTTTTTGCGATTCATGCAAAATCGCAGACGAGGAGACTCGTGTTCAAAATCTGAGGAGGAAATGATAGCAATTCACGAGTTGTTGTCACAAATGCAAGCAGATTCAAAGAGTTGGGACCACGAATTTAAGGGAAAGCCAAATCCGATCATGGCGGAAACATGGGTCAAACAAATTACCAAGATATTCGATGTCTTGGGATGGACGGAGGAACAGAAGGTTCCATTCGCCACCTTTATGTTCCGTGGCGAGGCGGACTATTGGTGGGAGATGCGTGAAGCGTACCCATCCACCGCTTTTCGGCATGTCTTGGGAGACGTTTCAGAGACTATTTAATGACAAATACTTTCACGAAAGTGTTCATCGTATGAAGGAAGTGGAGTTCATCAGATTAGAGCAAAACAACATGGCGGTGTCTCGATGACGAGGCAAAGTTTGCGAGTTATCGAGGTTTGCACCTCATTTGGTGGAGAATGAGGAACGTATGACGCGGATATTTCTTAGAGGTTTGAAACCCGGATACGTCAAGTATCTCATTTCTCATAAATTTTCTTTATTCGGATGTTGTAAAACAGGCTCAATTATTAGAGCGAGATAACGAGTACGGTCATTTGAGGACCATAACCGAGGATCGTGCTCGGAGATAGCGATCAACAGAATAATGATAACCTGCGGAGAAAGAAGAACGGACAGAAATGGTAACCACTCTGGTGGTAATCATGGTCATGAAAATAAGAAGAAGCGAGTCGGGAGGAGATTTTAAAAGAGGAGATTTAACAACGACCATGTGAAGACGAGCGGTCTTGCGTGACAAAACCGGGTTCTAAGGGAGGAGAGCGAACCACCGGTCGTATATGCTACAAATGCGGAAAAGAGGGACATATCGGTCAAGCGCCCACAACAGATTCAAGGTATGCTATAATTGTGGAAAGGAAGGACATATCGCTCGAGATTATATGAGTAGCGAAACCTAGTTCAATGGGGACGGTGACTCAAAAGACTATCCCGAAAAGTCAAAGTCAGCGATTCCGGAAGAGCGTTTGTTGTATTTGGTCATAATGCGAGGAACCCAAACGAGGTGATCACGGGTAAGCTATTTATAAATTCTTGCGAAGTTTATACCTTACTCAATCTGGGGTGCTACCCATTCATTTATCTCTCCTGCATGTGCTCAACGTTTAAACTTGACTCAGGAGAAATTAGACTTTGATCTATCTGTGGAAACTCCGTTAGGAGAAACTTTCATCACATCCACTTTGTTTATAAATCTTGTTTGATTCAAGTTGGCACCATTACCTTACTGTTGACCTTATCTCTTTAAAGATACTTGCTTTTGATGTGATTTTAGGGATTGATTGGTTAACTACTCATCATGCCAAAATTGATTGTTTTCGTAAGGTTGTTAGTTTTCATATTCCTAACTTGACACTGTTATGCAATTCAAGCAACTAAACCATTAAAATCAATCACTATCATATCTAATCATAAAGCTATTCGTTTATTGAAAAAGCGGATGTCAAGCTTTCTTAGCCCATGTTATGGATTTGAATAAAGACACGTCAAATTTGAATAATATTCTGTTGTTATTGACTTTCGACGTATTTCAGAAGAACTTATTACACCCCGTAACGTGAAGTTGAATTCTTTATTGATCTTGAACTGAGTACAAAGCCCATTTCTAAAACCCCATATCGAATGGCTCCTATTGAATCAGGAGTTAAAGGTCCAACTACTGAGGAATTGTTGGACATTGGTTTCATCTATTCATATTTCTATCTTTATTAGGTTTGTAATATTCATAACGCAATCAAATTGCATAAAAAGTGCTTGAGCGTGTAAAATCGAGTTTAAAAATTTACAAACCATATACCGGATCACCCTTTATGCACAATTATTAATTAAGCGAAAAGATAAAGAATAAAATCATACCCTTGAAGATCGAGCTTCCTCGGTACAAGTTCACCTCCAATCCTTTTCGCGTTCAATCTTGAATCCACCGGGTTTGGTTCCTTCCTTTGATCGGCGTTAGCCACCCAAATGTTTGGCCTCTAGAGGTGATCCACCGAGGAAGAAGAAAATTCAAGAAGATGGGGTGTTATGGCTAAACCCTAGTTTTCTATCTCATAGAAAAGGCATACTCCCAACAACTTGGAATTATTACGTTGTAAAAGTCAACAACCCAATGCCACCCATAATAAGACTCCTCTTATTTATAGATGTGGGCAACCCATCTTAACAATTAAGGAATTGGGTTTTATTTAATTAATTAAATTTTTTAATTAATTAAGCTCCCTAATCTTATTAGGGATAATTAATTAAACTCCTTTAACTAATTTTCCTTCCTAATCCAATTAGGAATAAATGAGAGTACTTATATTAAATTAATTCCTAAACTCTTTTAGAAATTAAAATAATAATAATTGTAATAATATTAATAAGACTCCTCTTATTAATTTATATTTAATATTTCTAAAATATTAAATAATAAATATTAAGCTATTTAATTTATTCTATCACCATAGATTAAATTAAATATACTTACTATTATATTATTACGATTATGCCATTAACTTCTTAAATAATTATTCTTCCTTTTATGGTGTGACCCTTTAGGTTCTCCGTATTAAACTTAGGTTGTGAATAAATCAATTAGAACAATTCTAATCTTATTTAAATAAATAAATTAAATAATTTTATTTAAATAAATAATATTTATTCTACAATAGGGATAAGCCTCCCTAGCGATCAGCGACTTTCCGGATAATATAGATTTCAACATTAATCATTAAAGAACCTTTGAGTAAATAGTTACCAAATGACAATTCAATCCTTCCACCATACAATGTCCCAATTAAATATAAGACATGGAATTCTTGTCAAGTCTTATTTTATTTAATTATATGTATTTCGATCCTTAAATGCACAACTCAAATAATGCAAATTAGAAACTCCTTTCTAATTTCATTACGCCTTTGCCAAGGACTCTTTGGGTTGTCATTTATCGAATCACATAGGACATTTCTCTTCTTTTATTAGAAGTGGTAGATTCTTTATTGATCATACATTATCTCCATGTATAACTTATTATACCCAAGCATACCCTTTGATATACCCTAAGGGTCTTAAGGAATAAGTCAAAGTATAACTCATCATACACAAGATACTATGATGATCTCAAGTCCAAGGATCACTTGTACTACTATCACTACTGAGAATTCCTATGATGATGCAAATAAAACTCCATTAGGTATTCCTTAGCGAGCCAGCGTTCGATGAACTTATTCTCTAATAAGCACCTACATACTTGCTTTAGTGTCTCCACACAAATGATCGTGAGATCAATCATCCTCATCCGATGAGCAAAGCAACGTATGTACCAATCTATCCGGATTTACTAATCCCCAATTTAGTAATAATCCAACGATTGGGAACTATTTTAGTTTTAAGCTTTCTAAGAATTTAGATCTCATTAGAATGATCATCATCATTATTCTAAAAGCATTGCTTAAAACTATGGGTTTATCACATATTATAAAACGAGATCATGTAGATAATTAAAAGCCTTTAATAAATTAATACTTTTATTAATAAATGAATAAGATTGTTACAAAGTATATGCTTTATCATCAAACATGATTGGCTTGTGTGCATACTACTTTCAATCTCCCACTTGCACTAAAGCCAATCGTCATGGTATCTTATACTCTTCTTCTCTAAGTGGCGATTATCCTGCTTTGTTGGATAAGCTTTAGTTAATGGATATGTAATGTTGTTTATGAGAGTCCACTATCTCTATAGTGATTTCCCATCTTTCAATGATTCTAATAATCAAATGAAAGTGCCACAACACATGTTTAGATCCAAGATGAGACTTAGGAACTATTCTTAGTTACGTAATGAACTTTTAATCAAACAATCAACTTGCGACTTCATTTATAGCTATATACTTTGTCTTTATCACTAAACCAAAGAACTCTTTTTTTGTTTGGAACCTTTCGATTCTTTGCACCACTTGTTCAAGATAACGCTTTTACCTTAAAGTGGATTTTATCATCATCTTGATGCATCTCGAAAAACTTGAGTCTGTTAAGCCCTCTAGTTTTAATTTAGATCCACCATGTATGCTCACATCTTTAGTCTTAGGTTAAGAACTTTAAGATGTTTTTCAGCGACTCATAGTGAACTTCTCCGAATATGGTGATCGATCCACATCGGTCTCGTATATTTCATTGCATACATGATAGTCACTCATGCGATCTCTCTCTTTTGGAGTCTATGGGGACTATTAAGAGAGATACACTCCATGGCTCATCAACATGAGACATCTCTTGGAGTTTGCCATGCTAAGCGACTTTAGCATCAAATGAATATCGTTCCTTGGGTTAAGTCGAGCATCCTCTTAAATCTATCTATATAGATTTTATCCCCAATTAAGATACTCTTCCCAAATCATTCATGGAGGAATGTTTAGACAACTTTATCTTTCTTGATTGTAGCATTAGTATGTCATTCCTTATCCAGTAGTATATCAACATATAATATTAGGAATGTTCACTGCGCTAGGTTCATTCCATTTTGTCCCTTTTTGTACACAATATTTAGAAGTCTTACCTCATCGAATGTAACTCGGATCATCATCTTCTATGATGTGTACCTCATCATCATCATCCATGATGAATCCATACCTCCTAGGTATCTTTGGTACTATTCCAAATTTACGATTCGGTTGTGGTACAATAGGTCAATCTATAGGTTCCTCTTATTTGACTTATAGTGTTTTGTGGTTCTTGAACTTTTCAAGATCTATTATCCTCCCACTAGCCCTTCAATGATAAACACCTTTATCTTATAAGGAAGCGTGTTTCGTAACAAACACCTTTTGCTAAGTAGGATTATAGAACATATACCCTAAACTTACTTTAGGATGTACCACAAATCGACACTTGTCAAATCTTGTCCCAAACTTATCCTTTGAAACCTTTTTCACATAAGTTGGACAACCCCTTATCTTAACATACTTAAGATTAGGAATCCTCCACATCCATAACTTTTATGGAGTCTTGAAATTTGGATTTTGAGATTACCTTTTCGTAGATATGCGACCATTTCTAGGACATGATCCTGAAGGATCTTTGGAATGTCGGTAAAATCATTTTGGACCGCACCATGTCCAACAAGGTACGATTTTTTCATTCGGATACATCAATCAATTATTGCGTATCAGGATGTGTCCATTATGAGAAAACCATTTGAGATGATCTAGAAACTTATTGCACAAGTATTTATTCCTTGATCTAATCAAAGAATCTTAATACTTTGCCAATTTGTTTCACTTTTGAATTCTTTGAACCTTTCAAATAATTCACACTTGTATTTCAAACAAATACACACATTCAACTCTTTGAATGATCATCTCCTTTTCTTATACTAATTTGTTCAATTTGCAAAATATATTTTCATGTAAGTCAGTATACAAAATCCATTAAGTAATATTCGGTTCTATACAAAACATTATTATTATAAATAGAACAACAATTGTTCTTAATTATAATACCAAAGATTTCATTGTCCAACAATAAAATGGAAATAATATTTTTAACAAGAACTGGAATACAATAACAACTTATTGACTTAATAGATTTGCCGTGGCGGTCTGCTAAACTATAAGTTTCTATGGCTAATATGGCAACCTTTGCTTCATTTCCGCACATAGGATTACTTATATTTGTTTAGCTTTCTACTACATTTGGTCCTTTCATAAATCTATATTTATGATAACCAAAGTCGGTATCCAATACCTAAGTAGAACCTTGACTTAAAAGAAAATTTATTTCAATCATGAACAAAATTGTATTATCTTAGAAACTTCACTAAAGCTTCTTTGGTTAGCCTCTGCGAAACTTCTTCAGATTTCTTTCGATGTCCGGGGCTTATTGCGGTGGAAGCAAACTCCTTTGTTATCCGTATCGATTTTTTTCTTATTATCCTTTGTTTATGCCTTTATTTTACCTTCTTTGAATCGTTCTTCTTTTCAGAAGATCCTTTGGCCCCTACCAGTAAGACTTGGTTTTTCTTGGTTGGAAAGTGACTCTCAACATTTTTCAATATGTTAAGCAAATCAGCGAGGCTGATATCTAGCTTGTTCATATGAAAAATTCACAACAATTGTGAAAGGAGTAGGGAGTGAGTGCAAGATCAAATCTTGGCTCAACTCTCCATCCATGACAAAACCCGTTGTCCTAATTGATCAATCAAATTGATAATGTTAAGGACTTTTTATGCATCTTATAGTGCCATTGGCCATTCTAGATCGGAAGAGCTCCTTAGATATCGATATCTATCGGTCCTACTTTTCTCACCATCAACTACTTGATGTGCGGGGAATATAGTAGGAGCATCCATAGTTTCATCTTTGTGGCTGAAGCTCGTTACTCATGGATGCGAGCATGATGCATTGAGCCAATTGTGCATCATCTTGCCACTTTCTAAAAGTAGCAATGTCTTCCTCGGAGGCATTATGCGCAACCATTGCGAGGATAGGCGTATTAAGGACATAAGATAGCTTTTCGACTATGAGAACTATTCTCAAATTCCTTAACCAATCCGTTTAATTGATTTCGAGTTAATTTAGCATTTAATATGCTTCGTGATGATAGTAATTTTAGACATTGTAAAATTACGTAAATGAATTTGTAATTAACAACATTTTAACATACATTCTTTTATTAATTACCAAAATAATTTAGGTCTTGTTTTAAATTGGTATCTCCCACTATTTTCTTCAAACTATATTACCCTCACTTATATAGTTCGGCAAAATCTAATTAAAGATTTGCTAGTGAGAATAAGGATCCCATTTCAAATGTATATAGCCTTGTGGTGACACAACAAACTATATATAAATAAATAGGTAGACAACTTTTGTCAATTACATCAACTATGCAACTCCTTGTATTTTGCCTCTTAGATTATTTTGATCAAGTGGTGGCACATCAGAATCAAAATTATCAAGTTAAGTCCGACCTAGCACTCCATATATTCAAAAAAGAAAATATCATCCTTGTGGTGACCACAACAAAACAATATTGTTCAATTTTCTTTATAAGCATCAAATGTGATAAATTAACATCTTAAATACTTAATACTTGCCTTGTGGTGACACAACAAACTCATATTAAATATTTAATACTCTATTAATTTTATCATGCTAGAAAGGCGACGTTCGATATTCCAAATATCTTTGAGCGCTTAGGACTTAATATAAAAATTGAGGGGTTTGTTATTAATTTGTCTCATCTTGTTTAGCAGCGCATATATATATATATATAAATCGCGCGTCATTATATTAATGAACATACAAGCATGTTTGCATAATATATAATATATATAGTATAAGCATGCACATATAGAATACTATATTCTACCGGATTGATTATGGACTTTTATTCTAGTTTGGTTCACTAGAGCCACCAAGTGAACCAAAAGGTCAAACCTAGGGTGCAAGAAATAATATTTAAATATAACTATTACATTTAAACCCGGGCTCCATTACAAATGGGTCTTCAAGCGCCTTGCTTTCTTGATCTCCAATTTTTCAAAATTAATTCTAACTATTCCTATTACAAAACTATTTTAAAATAAATAGAAACCTTGATCGTGATCGAGGGGAAATACATGGGAGGAGATAGAATTTACATTAAGAAAAATTAGAGAAGGCGAATCTACATGAGACCCATTTAATAAAACCCATACATTCATGCATCCAACTAAAATAAAATCCAATCATATTGGTTGATAGTCCATAATCAATCCCATTTATTATCATACACATCACCATATGCATCGATAAATAATATTCATCCTATGAATAATAAACATTTAATATATATATTGATATCATTTAATGGGCAAATTTAGTTAGTATAAAATCTAATTTTGAATCAAAATAAACTCCTTTATTTTAATCCAAATTTAAATCAAAATAAAACTATTTTATTTTAATTTATCCTATTTTGAATAAAATAAACTATTTTATTTTAATCAAAAACTTTAATCAAAATAAACTCCTTTATTTTAATTAATTATGGAATCAATTCCATGTAAAAAAAATCTTTAATTAAAATAAACTCTTTTATTTTAATTAATTATGGAATCAATTCCATGTAAAAAAAAATTTATTAAAGGAAACACGGATATTCTTTCCACATTCACAAATAAACTCCTTTATTTTGAATAATATGAAATCTTATTTCATATTTAAATAAACTCCTTTATTTAAGGAAATTAGGATTCTCTTTTCTATTCACAAATAAACTCTTTTATTTTGAATAATATGAAATCTTATTTCATATCTAAATAAACTCCTTTATTTAAGGAAATTAGGCAATCCAATTTCAACTCCAATTAGTTATCATGGAATCCAATTCCAACTCTAATTAGTTAGTATATGAAATTCTAATTTTAAAATTAAAATAAATCTTTTTATTTTAATATTAAAATAAACCTTTTATTTTAAAATTAAAATAACTTTTATTTTAATAATAAAATAATTATTAAATATATATATATATATATATATATAATAATATATATATATATATTATATAATATATATATATATATATATATATATATATATATATATATTATATAATATATATGCCTATAATTAAATTGGCGTAATCTATGCTGTGGCCTTAAAACCGTGTTCGTTTTTTGTTTCATGTAATTTTAAATAACTAATCTATTACGCATTTTTTTTTTTTTTTGATATAATTTTTTCTTCGATTGATTAACTTAACAAAAATAACCTCTATATGCTATATATATTCCAAATATATATATATATTTATATGATTTATAAGAAAAAATTCTTTAAAATTTTTAAACGTTATTTTTTTTTTTTTTTTTTTTTATTAAATTTTATCAATAAAAATATGCCCAATTAAATTGTTTCAAACACACATATCAATATATAAATTAAAACAATTAATAATTTGCATAAAGGTTTGGCTCGATACCATTATTAGGTTTGTAATATTCATAAGCTTTGATCAAATTGCATAAAAATGCGAGCGTGTAAAATCGAGTTTTAAAAAATTTACAAACCATATACCGGATCACCCTTTATGCACAATTATTAATTAAACGAAAAGATAAAGAATAAAATCATACCTTGAAGATCGAGCTTCCTCAGTACAAGTTCACCTCCAATCCTTTTCGCGTTCAATCTTGAATCCACGGGTTTGGTTCCTTCCTTTGATCGGCGTTAGCCACCCAAATGTTTGGCCTCTAGAGGTGATCCACCGAGGAAGAAGAAAATTCAAGAAGAAGATGGGGTGGTTGGCTAACCTAGTTTTCTATCTCTATAGAAAAGGTGTACTCCCAACAACTTGGAATTATTACGTTGTTAAAAGTCAACAACCCATACCACCCATAATAAGACTCCTCTTATTTATAGATGTGGGCAACCCATCTTAACAATTAAGGAATTGGGTTTTATTTAATTAATTAAATTTTTTAATTAATTAAGCTCCCTAATCTTATTAGGGATAATTAATTAAACTCCTTTAACTAATTTTCCTTCCTAATCCAATTAGGAATAAATGAAAGTACTTATATTAAATTAATTCCTAAACTCTTTTAGAAATTAAAATAATAATAATTGTAATAATATTAATAAGACTCCTCTTATTAATTTATATTTAATATTTCTAAAATATTAAATAATAAATATTAAGGTATTTAATTTATTCTATCACCATAGATTAAATTAAATATACTTAACATATTATTACGATTATGCCATTAACTTCTTAAATAATTATTCTTCCTTTTATGGTGTGACCCTTTAGGTTCTCCATATTAAACCGGTTGTGAATAAATCAATTAGAACAATTCTAATCTTATTTAAATAAATAAATTAAATAATTAATTTATTTAAATAATATTTATTCTACAATAGGGATAAGCCTCCTAGCGATCAACGACTTTCCAGGATAATATAGATTTCAACATTAATCATTAAAGAACCTTTGAGTAAATAGTTACAAATACAATTCAATCCTTCCACCATCTGATGTCCCGATTAAATATAAGACATGGAATTCTTTGTCAAGTCTTATTTTATTTAATTATATGTATTTCGATCCTTAAATACCTGACTCAAATAATGCAAATTAGAAACTCCTTTCTAATTTCATTACGCTTTGGCCAAGGACTCTTTGGGTTGTCATTTATCGAATCACGTAGGACATTTCTCTTCTTTATTAGAAGTGGTAGATTCTTTATTGATCATACATTATCTCCATATATGACTTATTATACCCAAGCATACCCTTTGATATACCCTAAGGGTCTTAAGGAATAAGTCAAAGTATAACTCATCATACACAAGATACTATGATGATCTCAAGTCCAAGGATTACTTATCTTACTATCACTCTGAGAATTCCTATTGTGAGTAAAATAAAACTCCATTAGGTATTCCTTAGCGAGCCAAGTTCGATGAACTTATTCTCTAATAAGCACCTACATACTTGCTTTAGTGTCTCCACACAAATGATCGTGAGATCAATCATCCTCATCCGATGAGCAAACAACGTATGTACCAATCTATCCGGATTTCACTAATCCCCGATTTAGTAATCAATGATTGGGAACTATTTTAGTTTTAAGCTTTCTAAGAATTTAGATCTCATTAGAATGATCATCATCATTATTCTAAAAGCATTGCTTAAAACTATGGGTTTATCACATATTATAAAACAAACATCATGTAGATAATTAAAAGCCTTTAATAAATTAATACTTTTTATTAATAAATGAATAAGATTGTTACAAAGTATATGCTTTATCATCAAACATGATTGGCTTGAACTTTGATACAAGCCCATGCATATATCTACTTTCAAGTACATCTCCTGGACGGGACATCTCCTTGGGGTGCTCTGTTTTATTTTAAAGAAGAAAGACGGGAGTATGCGACTTTGTATTGACTATCTCGGGGAATTGAACCATGTCACCATCAAGAATAGGTATCCTCTACCTCGTATTGATGACTTGTTTGACCGATTTGCAGGGGCACAATTTTTTCAAAATCGATCTTCGTTTTGGATATCATCATTTGAAGATTAAAATCGAGGATATTCCAAAGACATCGCCTTGAGAACCCCGGTATGGGCATTATGAATTCTTAGTCATGTCTTTCGGACTAACTAATGCTCCCTCATGACTTTCATGGATATGATGAACCGAGTATTCAAGGAATATTTGGATCGGGATTCGTTGTTGTCTTTATTGATGACATCCTTATATATTCCAAAAAAGTGAAGATCATGAGCACCATTTTAATTTGGTACTCAAAGGCTTCGTGAAAACCAACTATATGCCAAATTGAAGAAATGCGAGTTCTGCTTGAGAAGTAGCTTTCTTGGGCATGGTGTCAAAACATGGAGTATCAAGTTGATCCGTGAAGATTGAAGCAATCTGAAGTTGGGAGCAACCAAAGTTGGTGGTGAAATACGTAGCTTTTTGGGCTTAGTGGTTATTATCGGAGATTCGTGGAAGGGTTTTCTCGAATCGCTACTCCATTAACTCAACTAACTCGAAAGGATACAAAATTCATTTGGAATGAAGAATGCGAGAAGAGTTTCCAAGAGCTTAAGAGGAGACTTATTTGACTTTTGTTCTAACAATACCATCCGGTTCGGATGGATTTTTATCTACAATGATGCTTCGAGCAAAGGGTTAGGATGTGTTCTCATGCAACGTGGGAAAGTCATAGCCTATGCCTCGCGACAACTTAAAGAGAGTATGAGAGGAATTATCCTACTCATGATCTAGAGTTAGCGTGATCGTTCAGCGCTAAAAATATGGAGGCACTATCTATATGGGGAGAAAGTGGAGATATATTTGGACCATAAAAGCCTTAAATATTTCTTCACTCGAAAAAGAACTCAACATCTTGTTGCGGTGACGTTGGCTCGAGCTATTGAAGACTACGACCACACTATTGATACCATCTGGAAAAGCGAACGTGGTAGGCGACGCATTGAGTAGAAGATCATATGCGAGGCGAGTGCGATGATGTCAAGTATACGACGTAGAGCCAACTTTAATAGAAAAGTTAAGGTTGCTCAGCCAGCCTTGGCCGAGGTGATACATATGAAGAAGAAAGTACAAGAAGGAGCTATTCCTAAGCGAGAATTGATGAAGAAGGAATACTTGAGTCCACTCTAGACTTTGTGTTCCTAACGACTACGATTTGAAGTACAAGATTATGATGGAGGCACACAATACACCATTTGCAATCCATCACGGAAGTACTAAAATGTATCGTGATCTTGACATACATTTTGGTGGAACAATATGAGAGAGAGATTGCAAAGTTTATCTCGATGTGTTTAACTTGTCAGCGTGTAAAGGCGGAGCATCTAGTACCTAAGGGTCCGTTGCAACCACTTGAGATTCCGAAATGGAAGTGGGAACACATTACCATGGATTTCGATTCTGGGTCTTCCTACGGTTTCTCAAAGGCATCAATGCTATTTGGGTTATTGTTGATAGATTAACCAAGTCCGCTCATTTCTTGCCGATCACGGAGACTTATTCACTTGAACGTCTTGCTAGTATATACGTGAATGAGATTGTGAGGTTGCATGGCATGCCCGTATCCATAGTTTTGGATCGTGACCCAAGATTCACTTCAAGATTTTGGGTTAGCTTGCAAAAAGCTATGGGCGCAGATTTGCGATTTAGTTAAGATACCATCCCCAAAGCAGACGGACAATCAGAGAGGACTATTCAAACTCTTGAAGATTTATTAAGACTCGTGTCCTAGACTTCAAGGGTAGTTGGGATAAGTATTTACCATTGGTGGAATTCTCCTCACAACAACAGTTATCGAGCGCAAGTATAGGTGTGGCTCCATTTGAAGCATTATATGGGCCGAAATGTCGTTCTCAATATGTTGGGATGAGGTGGGTGAAACAACATTGTTGGGACCCGAGAGTTAATACGTATGACTACCGAAAAGATCCAAATGATTCGACAACGATACAAAGCGGCACAAGATCGACAAAAGAGTTATGCGGATCTTCATCGAAAGGACGTGGAATTTAATGTAGGGGATCATGTATTGTTACGAGTTATTGCTCCATGGAAGGAGTTACAAGATTTGGGAAGAGAGGAAAGCTCAATCCACGATTTATTGGTCCATTTCAAATTCTTGACCGAGTAGGAAATGTAGCTATAGACTGGCGTTACCTCCGAAAGTATGTCTCGTGTTCATAATGTGTTTCACATATCGTACTTCAATAAATATGTGAAAGACCGAACCACGTTATAGAGTTAGAAGCAGGACGAGATAGTAGAAGACTTAACGTATGAGGAGGTACATCAAGATCTTGGATAGGAAGGAGCATGTCCTACTGCATGAAAGGTCATACCACAAGTTAAAGTTTTGTGGAGGAATCATGCTTTATAGAGAAATGACACGGGAATTGGAAGCGGAAATGAAAGCGAGGTATCCTCACCTTTTGAGAAACACCGTGTATACACGCCAATTTCGAGGACGAAATTTCATAAGGAGGGAGGTTGTAAGACCCCAACTTATTATAAATGAAATTTAATTTTTATTTATTATTTTGAAATAGTAAGGGTTGATTTGATTAATGTGGATAGTTAAGGGTAAAATACGCAAATATTTCAAAATAAGCAAGTGGTTATAAAATATTCATTGTTTGTGGGGAATATTCGTTTGGTCGTGGAATATTCGTCTTTGTCGGGAATATTAAATGCAATGGTAGCATGACCATGTGTGGGCCCATAACAAAAAGCGATTGGATGAAGAAAACGACAAATATAAGTTGGTTAAAAATAATGGCGTAGTTATTCTTCATTAATCTTGTTGGAATACCGGTGGTTAAAATACAAGAATACGCGTGGGTTAAGATGCAATACCGGTATTGCACGATTGTTGATTCTTGATCCTTATGTAAGAAGGCACTACTCAATAATGGTTCACGGTAATTTATTATTCAATATTTTATTTTATTGATTCAATAATTCTTTGCGTTGATATTTTATATTATTGTTGTTTCAATAATTGTCATTGCACATTATTTCCATTATCGGAATCAATAATTCATATTATTTGAATAATATTATTAGATAACATTATTGGCAATGTCTAGAAAGTTACATCAAGGAGAGGTTTGGTCACCTAATCAAGGCGCTTGATGAGAGAAATTCTTATCTGAAAGCCCTCTTCACAGGAGCTACCAAGTTGTTAATATTGTGATTACATAATATTATTTGTGAATAATTAATTATTGATTCATATGATAAAGAAATATTTATTTTATAGTGGATATAAATGATGGATTTATTTATGTAATTACGTTTAAATGAAGAAATTATGTTGATGGTGTTTTATCAAGAGATTTTATATGGATGAGGAGGTATTAAAATTAAATAAAGGTTTTAAAGATATATTACGTGGGGTTATAATTTTTAATAGAAATTTGATTATTGTGGTAATTCCCCGTTTTGGGTATGTTATTTATACATAATTTTGAGTATATGTCCACAAATTTTGAACCTATTAAAATTCACGAATGATTTGTTATGAATTTAAGAGGCTGTCTGATTATGAATTATTAGGTTTATAATTGATTTTGAAGTGGAAAATTTTAGAATAATGAGGGCCCCACTTTTGTTTTGGTAGGAAGAAATGTGCTGAATTTTATTTCAAATGTGGTGGGTGGCTATAGTAGAAGGTAAAGCCATTATTAATATAGGTGTCAAGTCCTGCTTTGGTGCTAACATTTTCTATAAATAGAGGGCTAAGTTAGAATTGAAAATCACACGAGAAACAAAGTTTCTCTCTCTATATTATCGAGCGTATTTTGTGAGTATTTGAGTATACTTGAGAGTATTGTTGTTCAAGACAAGTTTCCATTCAAATATTATAATTTTCCTTAAGTCTTAATCTTTGAGGTAAGGATATTATTTTTTTCGAATGATATTATTTCTTGATATCATTATCTTTGAAATATTGATTGGAAGTTTTTATCAAATTTGGAACTTTTTCATGTCGGGGTTATTATTCATGAGTTACTATTCACGAGTTACTATTCATGAGTTACTATTCATGAGTTACTATTCACGAGTACTATTCATCTGTAAGCGTGAAGATGTTTTTTGTGGAATTTTATCTTTTGGTGTAAGAGTTACTATTCACGTATCGGCACTATTCATGTATCTGACACTATTCAATTTAAAATAAAATTTCTTCTTTTCAGTCCAAAACATCTATTACGGATACTAGCTTTGATTGTATCCATGTTTTGATCAATCTTGAATTTTACCACTATGATTATTTTTGAGGTATTGTTGGACATGGATAAAACAAAGTCTGCTAATCATTAATCCTTAATCCTTGTCATTTTGTTTCACTTGGATTCGTTTCTTTAAATATATTTTTCATCATCCTCGATCTTAAATGATGATATTATTGAATATCTTTGGCACATAGATGCAAAGATGAAAGTGTTTAAATGATGATCAATGATGAATATCTTTGGCCTGTAGTGCAAAGATGAGCAGGTGTGAGATGAACATGATGAAGTGATGAATATCTTTGGCTGTGTAGTGCAAAGATGAATGTTTGATTTGAAATGAATATTGATTGATGTTACAGGATAAAAGATTGATGATGAACTGTTAAATTCATCTGTAGAAGATAGTAGATTTGCATTCTCTACTTAACTCTTTCTATGAATTATTATTTTCATTTATGAATATTGATTTCGAAACTTGTTGTCTAACAGTATTCTATTAAATTTTTCCTGTTGAAGACTAACGATAATTTGTTGTATATTATCTTAGTCATAATATTCTTCTTTGAGCTAGTTAGAGCTCACCCTTTTCCTTTTGTTCCATTCTTCTTCTCGGGAGGCGAGAATATAGCGAGTACGCAGTCTGGGGTATGGAATGAAGGTTTTAGAAAGGATTGTTTAGTAGTCCTCACCATTTTTGTAAAATAATG
>CM035172.1:101672638-101853586 GCA_020205615.1 Panax quinquefolius | reverse complement strand
TGTACCTCATCATCATCCATGATGAATCCATACCTCTAGGTATCTTTGGTACTTATTCCAAATTCTGATTAGGTTTGTGGTACAATAGGTCGATCTATAGGTTCCTCTTATTTGACTTATAGTGTTTTTGTGGTTCTTGAACTTTTCAAGATCTATTATCCTCCACTAGCCCTTGATGATAAACACCTTTTATCTTATAAGGAGGCGTGTTTAGTAACAAACACCTTTTCTTTAAGTAGGATTATAGAACATATACCCTAAACTTACTTTAGGATGTACCACAAATCGACACTTGTCAAATCTTGTCCCAAACTTATCCTTTGAAACCTTTTTTCACATAAGTTGGACAACCCCTTATCTTAACATACTTAAGATTAGGAATCCTCCACATCCATAACTTTTATGGAGTCTTGAAATTTTGGATTTAGAGATTACCTTTTAAGTGAATATGCGACCATTTCTAGGACATGATCCTGAAGGATCTTTGGAATGTCGGTAAAATCATTTTGGACCCACTTTCACGTGTCCAAAGAGTGCGATTTTTCATTCGGATACATCAATCGATTATTGCGTATCGGGATGTGTCCATTATAGAAAACCATTTGAGATGATCCGAAACTTATTACCTGAGTATTCCTTCCTTGATCCAATCAAAGAATCTTAATACTTTGCCAATTTGTTTCACTTTTGAATTCTTTTGAACCTTCAAATAATTCACACTTGTATTCGACAAATACACACATTGACTCTTTGAATGAACATCTCCTTTTCTTATACTAATTTGTTCAATTTGCAAAAATATATTTTCATGTAAGTCAGTATACAAAATCCATTAAGTAATATTCGGTTCTATACCTGACATTATTATTATAAATAGAACAACAATTGTTCTTAATTATAATACCAAAGATTTCATTGTCCAGCAATAAAATGGAAATAATATTTTTAACAAGAAGCTGGAATCTGATAACAACTTATTGACTTAATAGATTTGCGTGGGTGGTCTTCTAAACTATAAGTTTCTATGGCTAATATGGCAACCTTTGCTTCATTTCCCCGCACATAGGATTACTTATATTTGTTTAGCTTTCTACTTCTGTTTGGTCCTTTCATAAATCTATATTTATGATAACCAAAGTCGGTATCAATACCTAAGTAGAACCTTGACTTAAAGAAAAATTTATTTCAAATCATGAACAAAAAGCGTCTAAACTTACTAAGCTTCTTTGTTAGAAACTTCATGATTTCTTTCGATGTCCGAAGCTTATTCGCGGTGGAAGCAAACTCCTTTCATTTACCTTCTTTTATGCCTTCTATGAATGCGTTCTTCTTTTCGGAAGATCCTTTGGCCCCCTACCGGTAAGACTTGGTTTTCTTGGTTGGAAAGTGACTCTCAATATTTTTTCAATATGTTAAGCAAATCGTGGCAAGGTGATATCTAACTTGTTCAATATGAAAATTCACAACAATTAATGAAGAATTAGGGAGTGAGTGCGAGATCAAATCTTGGCTCAACTCTCCATCCATGACAAAAACCGTTGTCTAATTGATCAATCAAATTGATAATGTTAAGGACTTTTTATGCATCTTTGTAGTGCCATTAGCCATTCTAGATCGGAAGAGCTCCTTGAGATATCCGATATCTATCGGTCTACTTTTCTCACCATCGACTACTTGATGTGCGGGGAATATAGTAGGAGCATCCATAGTTTCATCTTGAAATATTTGAAGCTCGTTACTTTCGTGGATCTGGCATGATGCATTGAATAATATTTGTGCATCATCTTGCCACTTTCTAAAAGTAGTGATGTCTTCCTCGGAGGCATTATGCGCAACCATTGCGGGGGATAGGCGTATTAAGGACATAAGATAGCTTTTGACTATGAGAACTATTCTCAAATTCCTTAACCAATTCAGTTTAATTTGATTACGGTTAATTTAGCATTTAATATAGCCCGCGATGATAGTAATTTTTTAGACATTGTAAAATTACGTAAATGAATTTATAATTAACAACATTTTAACATACATTCTTTTATTAATTACAAAAATAATTTAGGTCTTGTTTTAAATTGGTATCTCTACTATTTTCTTCAAACTATATTACCCTCACTTATATAGTTAAGCAAAATCTAATTAAAAGATTTGCTAGTGAGAATAAGGATCCCATTTCAAATGTATATAGCCTTGTGGTGACACGACAAACTATATGTAAATAAATAGGTGAAACAACTTTTGTCGATTACATCAAACTATGCAACTCCTTGTATTTTTGCCTCTTAGATTATTTTGATCAAGTGGTGGCACATCAGAGATCAAAAATTATCCAAGTTAAGTCAAACTAACACTCCATATATTCAAAAAGAAAAATATCATCCTTGTGGTGACCTGACAAAAACAATATTGTTCGATTTTCTTTATAAGCATCAAATGTGATAAATTAACATCTTAAATACTTAATACTTGCCTTGTGGTGACACAACAAACTCATATTAAATATTTAATACTCTATTAATTTTATCATGCTAGAAATGACGTTAGATATTCCAAATATCTTTGAGCGCTTAGGACTTAATATAAAAATTGAGGGGTTTGTTATTAATTTGTCTCATCTTGTTTAAATGCATGCGTATATATATAAAATACGGCGTCATATTAATGAACATGCGAAGCATGTTTGCATAATATATAATATATATAGTATAAGCATGCACATATAGAATCTATATTCTACGGATTGATTATGGACTTTTATTCTAGTTTGGTTACTAGAGCCACCAAGTGAACCAAAAATTCAAACTCCTAAGGGTGCAGAAATAATATTTAAATATAACTATTACATTTAAACCAGGGCTCCATTACAAATGGGTCTTCAAGCGACTCCTTCTTCTTGATCTCAATTTTTCAAAATTAATTCTAACTATTCTATTACAAAACTATTTTAAAATAAATAGAAACCTTGATCGGCGTCGAGGGAAATACATAGGAGGAGATAGAATTTACATTAAGAAAAATTAGAGAAGGCGAATGTGTGAGACCCCATTTAATAAAACCCATACATTCATGCATCCAACTAAAATAAAATCCAATCATATTTGGTGATAGTCATAATCAATCCCATTTATTATCATACACGTCACCATATGCATCGATAAATAATATTCATCCTATGAATAATAAACATTTAATATATATATTGATGATATCATTTAATGGGCAAATTTAGTTAGTATAAAATCTATTTTGAATCAAAATAAACTCCTTTATTTTAATCCAAATTTAAATCAAAATAAAACTATTTTATTTTAATTTATCCTATTTTGAATAAAATAAACTATTTTATTTTAATCAAAAACTTTAATCAAAATAAACTCCTTTATTTTAATTAATTATGGAATCGATTCATGTAATAAAAAAATCTTTAATTAAAATAAACTCTTTTATTTTAATTAATTATGGAATCAATTCCATGTAAAAAAAATTTATTAAAGGAAACACGGATATTCTTTCCTCATTCACAAATAAACTCCTTTATTTTGAATAATATGAAATCTTATTTCATATTTAAATAAACTCCTTTATTTAAGGAAATTAGGATTCTCTTTCTATTCACAAATAAACTCTTTTATTTTGAATAATATGAAATCTTATTTCATATCTAAATAAACTCCTTTATTTAAGGAAATTAGGCAATCAATTTCAACTCAATTAGTTAGCATGGAATCCAATTCCAACTCTAATTAGTTAGCATGAAATTCTAATTTTAAAATTAAAATAAACCTTTTTTATTTTAATATTAAAATAAACTTTTTATTTTAAAATTAAAATAACTTTTTTATTTTAATAATAAAATTATTAAAATATATATATTATATATAATTATATATATATATATATACTGAATTCAAATATATATATATATATATATATATATATATATATATATATATGATTATTAGCGTACCTTTAATTAAAATGCATGTGGCATAAAATAGTAATGCTTGCTTTTTTGTTTCTGTATTTAAGTGACTACTCACATTACGTTTTTTTTTTTTTGAAGCGGGTGGCTCTTCTTTGATTAACAACAAAAATAACCTCCATGAACCCTTTATCTGACACGGAGAAAAAAATAAAATAAAAACCCCAGCTGCGTTATTTTTTTTTTTTATTTTATATTAAATTTTATGATAAAAAATATGCCCAATTAAATTGTTTCTAAACACATATCAATATATAAATTAAAACAATTAATAATTTACATAAAGGTTTGGCTCGATACCTTTGTTAGGTTTGTAATATTCATACTTATGATCAAATTGCATAAAAGTCTTGAGCGTGTAAAAATCGAGTTTAAAAAATTTACAAACCATATACGGATCACCCTTTATACAGCACAATTATTAATTAAGCGAAAAAGATAAAGAATAAAATCATACCCTTGAAGATCGAGCTTCCTCAGTGCAAGTTCACCTCCAATCCTTTTAGCGTTCGATCTTGAATCCCGGGTTTGGTTCCTTCCTTTGATCGGCGTTAGCCACCCAAATGTTTGGCCTCTAGAGGTGATCCACAAGGAGGAAGAAAAATTCAAGAAGATGGGTGTTATGGCTAACCCTAGTTTTCTATCTCTATAGAAAAGGCATACTCCCAACAACTTGGAATTATTACGTTGTAAGAAAGTCAACAACCCATACCACCCGTAATAAGACTCCTCTTATTTATAGATGTGGGCAACCCATCTTAACAATTAAGAATTGGGTTTTATTTAATTAATTAAATTTTTTTAATTAATTAAGCTCCCTAATCTTATTAGGGATAATTAATTAAACTCCTTTAACTAATTTTCCTTCCTAATCGATTAGGAATAAATGAGAGTACTTATATTAAATTAATTCCTAAACTCTTTTAGAAATTAAAATAATAATAATTGTAATAATATTAATAAGACTCCTCTTATTAATTTATATTTAATATTTCTAAAATATTAAATAATAAATATTAAAGTATTTAATTTATTCTATCACCATAGATTAAATTAAATATACTTAACATATTATTACGATTATGCCATTAACTTCTTAAATAATTATTCTTCCTTTTTATGGTGTGACCCTTTAGGTTCTCCATATTAAATAGGTTGTGAATAAATCAATTAGAACAATTCTAATCTTATTTAAATAAATAAATTAAATAATTAATTTATTTAAATAATATTTATTCTCTGATAGGGATAAGCCTCACTAGCGATCAGCGACTTTCCAGGATAATATAGATTTCAACATTAATCATTAAAGAACCTTTGAGTAAATAGTTCAAATACAATTCAATCCTTCCACCATCTGATGTCCCAATTAAATATAAGGCATGGAATTCTTTGTCGAGTCTTATTTTATTTAATTATATGTATTTCGATCCTTAAATGCATTAACTCAAATAATGCAAATTAGAAACTCCTTTCTAATTTCATTACTCTTATGTAACCAAGGACTCTTTGGGTTGTCATTTATCGAATCACATAGGACATTCTCTTCTTTTATTAGAAGTGGTAGATTCTTTATTGATCATACATTATCTCCATGTACAACTTATTATACCCAAGCATACCCTTTGATATACCACAAGGGTCTTAAGGAATAAGTCAAAGTATAACTCATCATACACAAGATACTATGATGATCTCAAGTCAAGGATCACTTGTACTACTATCACTCTGAGAATTCCTATTTGACAGGCAAATAAAACTCCATTAGGTATTCCTTAGCGAGGCCAAGTTCGATTGAACTTATTCTCTAATAAGCACCTACATACTTGCTTTAGTGTCTCCACACAAATGATCATGAGATCAATCATCCTCATCCAATGAGCAAAGCAACGTATGTACCAATCTATCGGATTCACTAATCCCCAATTTAGTAATCAATGATTGGGAACTATTTTAGTTTTAAGCTTTCTAAAATTTAGATCTCATTAGAATGATCATCATCATTATTCTAAAAGCATTGCTTAAAACTATGGGTTTATCACATATTATAAAAATGACATCATGTAGATAATTAAAAAGCCTTTAATAAATTAATACTTTTTATTAATAAATGAATAAGATTGTTACAAAGTATGCTTTATCATCAAACATGATTGCTTGTATGCATACTACTTTCAAGTACATCTCCTTGGGGTGCTCTGTTTTATTTGTAAAGAAGAAAGAGCGGGTATGCGACTTTGTATTGACTATAAGGAATTGAACCATATCACCATCAAGAATAGGTATCCTCTACCTCGTATTGATGACTTGTTTGACCGATTCTAAGGGCACAATTCTTTTCAAAATCGATCTTCGTTTTGGATATCATCAATTTGAAGATTAAAAGCGAGGATATTCAAAAGGCGCCTTGTAGAACTTCGGTATGGGCATTATAATTCTTAGTCATGTCTTTCGGACTAACTAATGCTCCTGCGACTTTCATGGATATGATGAAGCAAGTATTCAAGGAATATTTGGATGGGTTTCGTTGTTGTCTTTATTGATGACATCCTTATATATTCAAAAGTCGTGAAGATCGTGAGCACCATTTGAAAATTTGGTACTCAAAAGCTTCGTGGAAACCAACTATATGCCAAATTGAAGAAATCGAGTTCTAGCTTGAGGAAGTAGCCTTTCTTGGGCATGTGGTGTCAAAACATGGAGTATCTGTTGATCGGTGAAGATTGAAGCAATCTGAAAGTTAGAACAAGCAGAAGTTGGTGATGAAGTCACGTAGCTTTTGGGCTTATTTGGTTATTATCGGAGATTCGTGGAAGGGTTTTCTCGAATCGCTACTCCATTAACTCATTAACTCGGAAGGATACAAAATTCATTTGGAATGAAGAATGCGAGAAGAGTTTCCAAGAGCTTAAGAGGAGACTTATTTCAAGCTTTCATTACAACAATACCATCCGGTTCGGATGGATTTTTATCTACAATGATGCTTGGTGCAAAGGGTTAGGATGTGTTCTCATGCAAGCGTGGGAAAGTCATAGCCTATGCCTCGCGACAACTTAAAGAGTATGAGAGGAATTATCCTACTTCATGATCTAGAGTTAGCGTGATCGTTTTCAGCGCTTAAAATATGGAGGCACTATCATATGGGGAGAAAGTGGAGATATATTGGACCATAAAAGCCTTAAATATTTCTTCACTCAAAAAAGAACTCAACATGCTGGCAATGACGTTGGCTCGAGCTATTGAAAGACTACGACCACACTATTGATACCATCACGGTAAAAGCGAGCGTGGTAGTGGCGCATTGAGTAGAAGATCATATGCGAACGAGGAAAGTGCGATGATGTCAAGTATACGCGATAGAGCCAACTTTAATAGAAAAGTTAAGGTTGCTCAAGCCACCCAGGAGAACTATGATACATATGAAGAAGAAAGTACAAGAAGGAGCTATTTAGGAGCGAGAATTGATGAAGAAGGAATACTTTGTGTCCACTCTAGACTTTGTGTTCTAACGACTCGATTTGAAGTACAAGATTATGATGGAGGCACACAATACACCATTTGCAATCCATCACTGGAAGTACTAAAATGTATCGTGATCTTCGACATACATTTTGGTGGAATAATATGAAGAGAGAGATTGCAAAGTTTATCTCGATGTGTTTAACTTGCCAACGTGTAAAGGCGGGCATCTAGTACCTAAGGGTCCGATTGCAACCACTTGAGATTCGGAATGGAAGTGGGAACACATTACCATGGATTTCGTTCTGGGTCTTCCTACGGTTTCTCAAGGCATCAATGCTATTTGGGTTATTGTTGATAGATTAACCAAGTGCGCTCATTTCTTGCCGAATCACGGAGACTTATTCACTTGAGCGTCTTGCTAGTATGTATGCGTAAATGAGATTGTGAGGTTGCATGGCATGCACTGTATCCATAGTTTGGATCGTGACCCAAGATTCACTTCAAGATTTTGGGTTAGCTTGCAAAAAGCTATAGCGCAGTTTGCGATTTAGTTGAGCGCATACCATCCCCAAGCAGACGGACAATCGAGAGAGGACTATTCAAACTCTTGAAGATTTATTAAGACTCGTGTCCTAGACTTCAAGGGTAGTTAGGATAAGTATTTACCATTGGTGGAATTCTCCTACGACAACGATTATCGAGCAAGTATAGGTGTGGCTCCATTGAAGCATTATATGGGCCGAAAATGTCGTTCTCCAATATGTTGGGATGAGGTGGGTGAAGCAACATTATTTGGGACCGAGAGTTAATACGTATGACTCTACTGAAAAGATCCAAATGATTCGACAACGTATACAAAGCGGCACAAGATCGACAAAAGAGTTATGCGGATCTTCATCGAAAGGACGTGGAATTTAATGTGGGGATCATGTATTATTACGAGTTGCTCCATGGAAGGAGTTACAAGATTTGGGAAGAGAGGAAAGCTCAATCCACGATTTATTGGTCCATTTCAAATTCTTGGACCGAGTAGGAAATGTAGCCTATAGACTTGTGTTACCTCAAAAGTATGTCTCGTGTTCATAATGTGTTTCACATATATCGTACTTCGTAAATATGTGAAAGACCCGAACCACGTTATTGAAGTTAGAAGCAGGACGAGATAGTTAGAAGACTTAACGTATGAGGAGGTACTGTCAAGATCTTGGATAGGAAGGAGCATGTCCTACGCCAAGAAGGTCATACCACAAGTTAAAGTTTTGTGGAGGAATCATGCTTATATAGAAATGACTTTGGGAATTGGAAGCGGAAATGAAAGCGAGGTATCCTCACCTTTTGAAACACACAGTACGCGACGTCAATTTCGAGGACGAAATTTCATAAGGAGGGAGGTTGTAAGACCCGAAATTTTTTAAATAAAAGGAATTTCCTTTATTTATTATTTTGAAATAGTAAGGGTTGATTTGATTAATGTGGATAGTTAAGGGGTTAAATCGCAAATATTTCAAAATAAGCAAGTGGTTATAAAATATTCATTTTGTGGGGGGAATATTCGTTTGGTCGTGGAATATTAAATGCTTTCGGGGAATATTAAATGCGACGGTAGCGATGAAATGTATGTGGAGCCCATGTAGCAAAAAAGCGATTGGATGAAGAAAATGACAAATATAAGTTGGTTAAAAATAACAGCGTGAAGTTATTACTCGATTATCTTGTTGGAATACCCGATTGGTTAAAATATCTGATGTCTGGCGTGGTTGCTGCAATGCTTTGCAGTATTGCAGTATTGTTGAATTATTGATCCTTATGTAAGAAGGCACTCTTTCAATAATTTTCACAGTAATTCTTATTCAATATTTTATTTTATTGATTGATAATTCTTTGCTTTGATATTTTATATTATTGTTGTTCAATAATTGTCCTTTGCACATTATCTCCATTATCGGATCAATAATTCATATTATTTGAATAATATTATTAGATAGCATTATTGGCAATGTCTAGAAAGTTACATCGAGGAGAGGTTTGGTCACCTAATTGCGGCCAAGAAGGAGAAATCCTTATCTGGAAAGCCCCTCTTTCTGAGGAGCGGCTACCGTTGTCATAATTGTGATTCGTAATATTATTTGTGAATAATTAATTATTGATTCATATGATAAAGAAATATTTATTTTATGTGGATATAAATGATGGATTTATTTATGTGGTTATAAATGAAGAAATTATGTTGAGGTGTTTTATCAATATTTTATTGGATTGGAGGTATTAAAAATTAAATCGTGGTTTTTGAGATATATTGCGGGGTTATAATTTTTAATCATGTTTAAAATATGTTGGATAATAGTAATTTTTGGGTATGTTATACATACATAAGTTGAGTATATGTCCACAAATTTTGAGCCAATTAAAAATTCACGAATGATTTGTTATGAATTTTAAGAGGTATCTCGATTAGGAAATTAGGTTTATAATTGATTTTGGTGGAAAATTCTAGAATTGAGTGGGCCCCACTTGTGGTTGGTGAAGAAATGTGCTGAATTTTATTTCAAATGTGGTGGGTGGCTATAGTAGCGGTGTAAAGCCATCAGTGTAGTGTCAAGTCGCCTTCAGGGCTAACATTTTCCTATAAATAGAGGGCTAAGTTAGAATTGAAAATCACACGAAACAAAGTTTCTCTTTTCTCTCTATATTATTGGCGTATTTTGTGAGTATTTAGATACTTTGAGAGTTCTTTGTCAAAGTTACAAGTTTCATTCAAAGATCACTTGAGCCTTTCCTTCCGAAATCTTGATTCTTCGAGGTAAGGGATATTATTTTTTTTAAGTAATGATATTATTTCTTGATATCATTATCTTTGAAATGTTGATCAAGTTTTATCAAATTTGGAACTTTTTCATATCGGGGTTACTATTCATGAGTTACTATTCACGAAGTTACTATTCATGAGTTACTATTCATGAGTTACTATTCACGAGTACTATTATGAAGGCGTGAAGATGTTTTTGTGGAATTTTTATCTTTTGGTGTCGAGTTACTATTCACGATATCTGGCACTATTCACGATATCTGATTACTATTCAATTTAAAAATAAAATTTCTTCTTTTTTCGTCAAAACATCTATTACGGATACTAGCTTTGATTGTATCCATGTTTTGATCAATCTTGAATTTTACACCACTATGATTATTTTTGAGGTATTGTTGGACATGGATAAAACAAAATACGAATCATTAATCCTTAATCCTTGTCATTTTGTTTCACTTTGGATTCGTTCTTTAAATATATTTTCATCATCCTCGGTCTTAAATGATGATATTATTGAATATCTTTGGCTGTAGTGCAAAGATGAGCAGTGTTTAAATGAACATTGAAGCTGATGAATATCTTTGGCTGTAGTGCAAAGATGAGCAGTGTTGAGATGAAATAATGACCGATCGATGAATATCTTTGGCTGTAGTAAAAAGATGAATGTTTGATTTGAAATGAATATTGATTGATGTTCTGGGGGATAAAATATTGATGATGGACTTGTTAAATTCATAGATTATAGTAGATTTCATTCTCTACGTAACTCTTCTATGAATTATTATTTTCATTATTTGAATATTGATTTCCTCTTTTTGTAAAACTATTATCTGAATGTGTGTGTGTGTGTGGGTCGATGTCTTTGTTATTTGGAAGTAGTGCGAGGCCTCGTTAGAACCTATATATACTATTTTGGGGGGTTTGAATTTATGTAAAAATTGGAAGTTTTTAGAAGATATAGCAATGATGTTTTATAAAAAGCAAGTTTTTCAGATGCCACGATGCTCAATAGTAATTGAGACCTTTTACACTCCCATTTTATTAAGTGTTGGCTTGGATTGATTTTATTTTGTGGATCTAGAGGCATCCAAATGCGAAAATAATGTACAAAATAATGCCGAGCTTCCTCGTGGGTATGGAAACCATCGAGGAAATTGAGACACTCTGAGAATAATTTACAAAGGCGCTTACAATTTGAAAATGTCCATCACGAGGCGAATCTAGATTCGATGGGATGAATCTGTGATCACATGATTCCTAGGCGCGCACGAATACCGCAATTTATATGAAAGCGATGGCGGAGGTATATATATATAAAATTTGTAAATATATATATATCTGAGACATGATCACCAACCACGAAGCACCTCCCATGGGGATCGAAAATGTAAATAAAAGCATTAAAAGCTATCAGCATACGGAGGAAACTCAAGCGGGACAAAATATAAATAAAAAGCTATAAATCGATCCAACCGCCACGAAGGAACTCAGGCGGGACAAAATGTAAATAAAAAGTATGTAAAAGCGATCAATCGCCACGAAGGAAACTCGAGGTGGGAATATATATATATATATATATATAATATATATATATATATATATATATATATATATATATATATATATATATATATATATATATATATATATATATATATATATATAAGCAATAAGCATGCCGGATGTAAAATCCGGGCTCATCGAACGAGTTTGACAATAATTATATATATATATATATATATATATATATATATATATATATATATATATAATAAAGCGATAAGCAATATATAGGATATAAAATCTAGGCTCATCGAAGCAAAGTCGACACAGTTAATATATATATATATATATATATATATATATATATATATATATATATATATATTAATAGCGATAAAAGTCAAAAGGCTCATCGAACAAAGTTAGACACAGATTAATATATATATATATATATATATATATATATATATATATATAAATATATAATAAAAGCAAATAAGCGAAGTTTAGGGCCAATCGCAAGGCTCATATCGAGGCATATCGATATATGTATATATATATATATATATATATATATATATATATATATATATATATATATATATATAGACTAAAATGAAACCACGGATAGAAATTAAAGGCAAAAGCAAGCAACACGACTCTCAGCGTGTAGAAGGGTGTGTGCAGAGATGAAGAGAAAGACTCTAAAGTGTGTGAGAAGGCTACGGTTGTTGCCAAAGAAGACTTCTATATCTTTAGAGTGGGTAAACCTTGACTTTTGTAGATACAAAGGGCTATATATGAGCTCACGAGGTGTTTAAAGGGAAAGTACACTGCATGGGGTGAGTCTTGAGAGCAAATTAGGCGGGGCTTCCTCGCCTTTTTCTCTTGCAAAATGGGCACCCAAACCCTCTATTTATAGGCATTTTAGCATAGGTGTACCTGCTTGGTGGGTGAGTGAGTGTGAGAGGCAACACGGGTGGGCTTGGGTTTTTGGGTCGAGGTCGTCTCGAAATCGTGCACTCGAGCCTTTGTAATGTCCACTCGAACTTTCAAAAGTGCAATCGGGCATCCGTTTGAGGTATATGAGGACCTATTTTGGACCGCCGTTGTCGAGAGTTATGCGATGGCATGGGATTAGAGTTTGTCTGAAGTCGTTGAAGATGGGACGATGCCCTCCGGTCTTGACTTGACTTTCATCCGTTACCCGCCTGATAGTCACTCGGGATTGGTTAGTCTTGTGGGACATTGTTGCGTAGAGATGTTAAGATGACGTGGATGTGGCATCGTGTTGGTGAGATGATGATGTTGCCCCTCACCGGTGTTATCGCGGATTGGGTGATCATGAGGCGTTGCTCGAGACTTATTTGAGATTGAGGCTGCTGCTTGTAATTGTTGAAGGTCCTCATTGTCACCTTTGAGGTGTGTGCTGTCTCCCCGATGTTATTCTTAGGGTTAGTGCGAGTGCATCTCGTTGTGGTGTGTCGAGATTGAAAGTGGTTGCATTTGAAACAAGCATTTTTAGGGTTATCGCCGAAAGCTGCATTCCTTGGGGTTATCACCGAGGTTGGTGGCTATTCCATGGTTGGGGTGAGGCCTGGATACCTCGGGGTTATCTCGAGATTAATCGGTCTTCTCGGTGTGTGTTCCGGTATTGGATCTGCATGCCTCGGGGTTACATCCGAGGTTGGAATTGTTACTCCCAGAATGTGATCCGGGGTTGATGTTGAACTTCCGGTAGTATCCGGTATGGATTTGGATTGTCTTTCAGGGTTCTCTCTTAAAAGACGAATCTGTCCTCCTGTAATGTTAGTGATGATAGTCTGAGAAAATTTTGAGTGTCTCTGAGATGCCCTCTTTATCATACTCATGCATGGCGATGCATGGGTAGGATAAAGAATCCTAGACACTTGAAATACAACAAGAAGAACATGGTACTATGGATAGCAACATGATGCAAATGTATGATGCGTGTGTACGGGGTTGTAGCCCAACACGCTGGGGATGATTGTTGGCTCCCTGTTGCTTCCACTGGGGATTGGAAATGATGACCGGATTTGATGTGTGATCCGAATCTGTTAGGATGTTGATGTTGGAGTTATCACCAAATTCCTGTGTCTTTGATAATGATTTGATCATGAAGATGTACCTCTTATGTGTAAGAGATCTGTGGGGATAAAGCTTGATCTGTTTGAGGATGTGTATAACATATTCCATCATCTATCCTCTTTGATAACATTGACCTTTCTGGTTGGTATCGCGAATATGTCGAGATCTGTTGGATTCTTGCCAATGACAAATATTTTGTCGGGTGCGACCTTCGTTGGCGTGTACTTCACTTCAAACATGTGAATCGGCGGTTGAAAAATCCTATGGGATATATTGTCGAAAGTTGCTTGACCTTCGTTGGCGTGTGAATGAATCATTTGCTGAAACTCTATGGGTAGATTGTCGAGGTTGCTTGACCTCACGTCATCGTGTAGATCGATGGAGCATTGCGTTGTGACCCCGTGGGGTATATCTTTGGGGAATATGAGCAATCGAGCATGAAATCCTCGAATAGCTCTAGAGCTACGATAGGTTTAATCGCTATCGGTGAAATAACGTCAAGGTTACTTGACCTTCGTTGATTTATGTGTCAGCGGCTTGAATATACGTTGTAAATACCCTGTTTGGGGACTCGTTATAACCGTTGAGGACTCACGTTGTAACCCCGTCGAGGACTCGTTCGGTCGTTACGTTAACCCCGTCGGACTCACGTAGAGTAACGACACAGAGTTGGCGGCATCGGACTGTATAAGGTATTGCCATATGTGATTTGTGACAAGCTGAGATCATCGGCGAGGGTATACCTTGTGTTTGGTGACTACCGATGAGTGATGTCTGATTCAAAGTCTCATACGAGAAGACCGAGATTGTATCTTTGTTTTGCTCGATCGCGTGGCATTTTATTCTGATTTGACCTTTCTAGTTCGCAAGAACTCCTTTGCAACTCAAGCTGGACATAGTAGGAGGGTGGGACCCACATAGGGGTGGTGCGTGAGTGCACTTTACTCTGCTGATGCCCATGAGTGAGCTTCTGACGATCGTGGATGATAAATTGAGGTTGGTCTCCTGAAGTCACTTTCGACTTATTGTGTGAAGGAAAATCGTGAGCCTCTTTCGGATCTGCTTTGAGTTTGGGCTATTTTACGCAAATTTTGTCCTTAGTACAAGTGTTCTACACTATCACAGTAGCGTATGCATGTATTTTTTTCGAGTTTTTATCGTTGGATTGTGAGTTATTGCATGAAATGCATCTAAACACACATAGTAGTGATTATGTATGCACAAATGACTTGATAAAAAATATTCAACATAGTAAATGTTAGTATTAAACCATCTTTGAACATAATGATGTGAAAAAATTTAACTTTTGAGGCAGTCAATTGGCACCTTTTTACGCTATTTTTTGTCTATTTGAGGTCGATGAGCAAAAGGTAGAAAGGCAAAGTACTCTAGTATTGAGGTTGACCTTATGCATGATGATTTTGATTTTTAATGCATATATTATGTATATGACTTTTGGGGCGGTGTGCTTCTTGAATGGCCACCTAGACATGCACTATGTGCATGTGGATAGTCCTATTTTCAAAGGGGACTATGGCAAAATTTTTTTTTTCAAATGTAGGCATTGGGTAGTCATGCATTTTAACTCTATTATATGTTAAAAGTAAATGCATGCATGCATATAGTCATAAATGCATTTAGAAAGCTCGAGTGAGGAACCACACCCTTTACGAAGGGTGATTTGGAGACTTGTTGTCCGGATATTATGGATCCGGATCGGTAGAAGCGGTTCTCACAGGACCACTTCCGGCATCTGGCGGAGGGCTTCGAAGTGCCTCGTCCCCGATACATCGAGACTGACCTCGTCGGTTGGTGGAGGCGTGATTAAATCTGTCGGGGTAGATGTGCGGGCGTTGAGGGCGAGGAGGCGGATATTTCGATTGAGGATCCGCTCTGTTGCACATGTCCCTCGTAGGGAGCTACCTAGTATTCGGTGGCAAACCCGAGTTCTTTGGGTGATTTGAGCGAGACATCCATCGATGTATTTGCATCTTAACGAGGTATGGCGTTAGACTTTGATCTTCCTTCTTTCTATTGATGAGGATTAAAGGGTTTTGATGTTGATCTGCATTTCATGCGGGTTCAGTTTTACATGAGCCTCGAGGAGGCTGGTTGACATTCACTCCATGTACCGGCAAGCTTCTTCATCCACGACTATATAAGCGGTAGTGCATGAGTGGGGATTTGGGGCATTCTTCTCCATCCTTCCCGTCGTTGTCCACAGGGTTACCTCGGGGCATTATGCGGCGATGGTTTCATCGGACTCGGTCCTCCATCTCTTTGGATTGCGAGGTGATGATGGCCTTTATGGATTGGCGATTTATCACGGTATGTATGGTTTGGGGAGCGGTGCCTTGCATGGCGAATATTACCCCTCTTGCCGTCGAGATCCTTATTAGGAGTTCGGCGGAGGCGCTCAAGGCGGGGCTGTCCGTTTAGGTCCTTTGGCGTAGATCTTATGAGTGGGCTTTTGGTGAGCCCATGCACGATGATGTCGAGAATCGGGGATCGCGTTCTGCGGTGATTGTTCTGATGATCATTGAGGTACGCTTCATAGCGAGATAACTCTTCTACGGTATCCTTTGCTTTGATCGGTGCCCACGCGTGATGTGGACCGTATTATTGGAAGTATGATTGGGGCTCTATACCTTTGCCTATTTCCTCGGGGCATGCGTATGCGCTCACGAGGGTTTAATGAGAGGCTTGGCTAGGATTTTACCCATTTCTCTTTGGTGAGTATTTCTCTTGTCTTTTCCCATTCATAGGTTAAGAGTGTTTCTTGATAGCGAGATGTTTTGCCATTGTGTTGGCGGTTTTGGGCTATGAGAGGCTCCCATGTTTGCGTCTGTGAGTGTGTTAGGTTTAGATACCTATCCACGAGGGCGACGATGGCACCATTCTATTTTTTTGGAGGTCCCCTGTGGTGAGGATTCACTCTTTGCCGTATCATTTGGAGTTCTTGTGGTGATACCATTACATGGATTCCCTATTCGGGGAACATTTGACCATCGACTTTGAGGATGGACACCATTTGAGTCGAGTATTTGATTTCCACCGGAGAGTTCCTCTCTTCACGGATGGAGGTTTGGGAGCTCTATTTAGGAGAGCGTGCTATTAGGAGCACCACGGGGGAGATCCGTATCCGATCTTGCCTCTGCCGAGCGTCGTTGGCCCATATCACGATCACGAATCCGTCATTGATATCCCATTGTTGGGGTTGGCGGTTTTGCATTATCGGAGGGTCCATGTACTCGGGGAGATGTTCGGCGATGGTGGTCCCCTCGCACTATTGGAGCCCGATCCCGCACCACGGTTTATGGGGATATGGTTCGGGATCCTTGATGATGATGGATTGGGTAGCTTGTGTGTCGAGCTCAGACTCATATGACCCAGATTGATAGTTTGACGGCGGTTGGACCAGACACATATATTTATCCGGCATTTGGGTAGAGATCCAGCAGAGGCGGAGTCATTTGTTCCTTCGGCTCGGTATTTGGCCCCTCAGATGACCCATTTGGTTTTTTTGGCGCGAGATCCTCCTCTTTATAGGCTGACATCCTGTTGATAGAGATCCGGTGACTCGGGAGGAGTTACATCGGTGGGCGAGGATTGATGATGTGGACATCGACACCATGGTCTTCTTCGATGTGTATTCTCGTTATATCTTTTGATAGGCCTCTGTTAGATATTGGGTGGTGGCATGTTCCCCATTCTCGCTATATCTTTTGATAGGCCTCTGTTAGTAGTAGGCGGTTGTGCCCCATTTCCTGTATTTGTATTTATCTAGAGATGATGTATTAGATGATGATATACTTAGGAATGTATGCACCATTTTTTCCATTCCTATATCATATTGCCATCCATTATCATTATGCATGTATCATATTATGCATATGTATGTATGTCGAGAGATATTGGCATTGACCCTGGATGGTCTTATGACACGGCCCGCACTGGATGTCTTCTTCTTGACGATTAGCCGTATAGATCATACCCCACCATCGGTGGTGGTATTGGGTATCGATCGTGGTATGATAGCATGTCACCACCAGACGGGGGTATTTGTAGATCGATTCTTTTTCTGACATATACCATGACTTTATTGATGTTTGAGGTTCCCATGAGGTTTGTAGACGGGATCTTTAGAGCATTGGCTACGGAGGATGGCGGTATTTCGATTTGGTACCCATGAGTTGACTCTACTACTGGAGGGTATGCACGATTGGCGATCTTGCCTTTAGAGCGGACCTTGCGTGCATCGGCTTTGGGAGACATGAGTAGAGCGATTCATGACTCTCACGGGATTGCGGTAGTGAGTAGTGCGAGATGGTGACATCTAGCCACGTGATATCGGCATTTTTTGCTGCGTGATTTGGCTCGGAGGATAGCTATTCACGACATTTTGGGGATTTCACGCTTGGGAGGACCATTGGCGTTTGGCGAGTTGATGTCTTGTTGTTGTGCGTCTTGTCGTATGTCTATATGCCCGCGATATATGGATGAGAGATAGACATTGGTGTCATCATGGTTGTGAGAGCTCTTAGAGAGGTCGTACCATTGTACTATGATTATGGCGAGAGACCTGCGGTTGACATCCTATTGTTGCACTTATCCTACTGGGAGTGTTCTTTGGGAGTTCGATTCATGTTGTATGTGTGGTTTATGTCACACTTGAGGCCGGTTGGTACCCTTAGGCGGCATGGGTATTGGTTCACCCATGATGTAGCCATGTCATACTCCTTTCGACCATCGGAGTGTATAGATGCTCTGTCTTGGTGGTCACATTTTGGCGGATATCGAGAGATCCATTTTATATATTGCCGTGCTCGGGGCTTTGCTCACCATATGACTTCATTACTCACGCTCGGGCATGGACTTCCTCCCTACGGGTTTGGTTTTGAGGCGTGACTACTTATCACCCATTTGGTAGTGATGTATCGCAGATTCGACCAGTTCGAGATTTTCATCCTTCGAGGCGATAGGTCGGCGTTTGACTTCTCGATATCTCGTGAGAGGACCGATCCGTGTGTATGCTTGTTGGGATCGGCGTGAGATAGCTTCTTTTTGTCGGTCGTCCGGTTGTTCTGAGAGTATTCGCATGGATGGAGGCAGAGATTTTTTATCGGTATTGCGGCGATATCTGCGATCACGGGGATAGCGAGTCGAAGCGATGTAGAGCCCATGGAGGACATCGATACCTACATCGAGGAGGAGCCATTTCTTTGGGTTGACATTTCTTCGGATTCTCCTAGTACCGATCTTGTTGTGATTGATTTTCGGCCGCGATACTTAGAAGCGAGTCTTCATCGATGACCTTTGAGAGAGATCGGGCTCGATCTATGATGTTGATTGCCCTTGATGGGAGGGACGCTTGACTCTATTAGAGAGGCGAGGCATTAGCTTCGCGAGAGATGATTTTTTGTTGTTGAGGGGGATGAGGCGGATCGGATAGAGAGGCTGCGATGATAGTTGGCGGGATAGTTATATATCTGCCGGGATGTAGCCCATCGCAGATAATCTTGCGGTGAGATCCTTACCTTTGGCATGATTGCGAGAGATGGCGCATATATTGATGATCATATGGTCACCATGCGGATGGCTACTAGATCTGTTGGGTCGTGTGGATATTCTCGTCTGAGGAGACCACGACTTCGCCTCCTCCTTCTTACGAGAGGGGCGCCATGTTGGGCTTGTTAGCTCGCATATACCACGACTTGTAGATGAGCTTGTATTTTACTGCTGAGACTAAGCTTAGCCATTTTGTCATGTATACTGATTTACATTGTATATATATCAAACAACATTATATATATGATAGGAAATATATTTTTGGATCACTTCCCTTTTAGATATGCCTTCTTTATTTGCTTGATATTTTACTTCTTTGCTTGAGGGCTTGTGGTCTTGATGTATTACGAATTCCTCTCTGGGTGGATGGACATTGAGTTGTCTCTGGATAGTTGAGAATGGATCATCGATCTATATGTATCCTACCATCTTTGGTGTCTTGGGAATTTGGTTTACGGATGGAAATGTGGAGAGGAGTGTGGCTTTCTCTCTACGAGATTGACCGCACTCCACGGATGGTGCCTTGATACTCTATTTAGGAGAAGCCTAGTTAATTCCATCTCTTATGGATTGGTGTTGCTCTTCAAGGTATGTGCATGGCTTAGATGGTGTAGAATCTCTATTTGGGAGGAGTTTGGGTAATTCCATCCCTTTGAGTGCGAAGCGAATGAAATGTAGTGGATTGAAGGATGATCCAGTACCAGTTGACAATGGTTTGTGTTTTGGTAGGGGGTGAGACCGCACCATGAATGGTTGCCTACGTACTCCTATTGAAGAGGAGATCAGGTCTGCGTAGTTCGAACCTGGTGTAAGAGGTTCAACGTTGTGTATATGGTGAAATGGTGTAGGAATGTTTTTGGTTGTTTTTTTTTTGTAAGAGGTAGAAATGTTTTTGTTGTTTTTTGTTTTATTGCGGCCAGGGCCATATGAAATGGTTGCCTACGTACTCTATTGAAGAGGAGATCGGTCGGCGTAGTTAAGCCCCTCGAGTCGAGAAGAAAAGCGTAATCCATGTATGCGGTTAGAGTGCGGGGAGGAGAAAGTTTAATCTAGGTTGAGGATAAAGCTGCGGTATGAGAAGTTTGATCCCATGTATGGGTAGCCAAAGCTGCAAGTGCGAGAGGTTCAATCCATGGTGGGATGACCTAAGTCGTAGGAGCCTTGAAAGGAGAGCAGTGCTTTGGCGGCTTGAAATGTATGTTTCCACGAGGGGCAAAGTGTAGGAAAGTTGTAGGTGGTAAAGGGTTAAAAATTGGAATATTTGGTGATCGATGGTTCGACACCGGGGTGTTTTTGAATACTTTGGACACAAAGTACCGTTTCACGGCGTCGTCGAGTTGATGAGTTGTGGAAATTCATCGCCGTCCATTTCTTGCAATCTGAGGCGCCTCTATCGATACTTCCTTGACAATAAGCGGGCCTTCCAGTTAGGAGCGAATTTTCCTTTAGCTTTGATCTTGGTTGTCGAGAATCTTCTTCAAAACCAAGTCGTATTTATTTAAATGCCGTAATAGTGGACTTTTTGTTGTAGGATCTGGCGATCCTTTGTTGATATCTTGACCATGGAAGATAGTCGCGGTTTACGCTTTTCGTTTATTAGAGACAATTGGTGATACATCTTGTACCCATTGGTCTTCATCCGGTGGCGTCTATCAACACTCTGAGGATTCCATTTCAACTTCTATGGGGAGTATTGCTTCCATCCCATAGGTTAAAGCGTGAGGGGTTGCCCGGTGGAAATGCGCATTGAGGTTACGTAGGCTAACAGAGTCGAGAGGCAATAAGGTGAGGACAATCTTTGTGGTTGGCGGACATCTTTTGCATAATCTTCTTGATGTTTTTGTTTAGCCACTTCAACCGCGCACCATTCATCTTTGGACGATAGATGTGAGTTGAGATGTTTGATGTGGAATTTCTTGCATAATTCCTCCATCATTTTGTTGTTGAGGTTCTTGGCATTGTCGACACTGATCACCTCTACGGTTGTCCATATCGACAAAGCGACATTGTTTACGATGAAAGCAATGATGACTTCTTTAGTAACCAGGGGAAGGAGGTTGCTTCTACCCACTTGGTGAAGTAGTCGATCATGGTGAAGATAAATCGGTGACCATTCTTGGCTTTTAGGCTCGATGGGCCGATAGCGTCCATTCCCCACATTGAGAAGGGCGAGGTGAACTCATATTGTGGAGTTCCGTGGAGGGCGTGTATAGCATTCCATGAATCGCACTGATAGCATCTCTGGCGTGGTCATTGCTGATCGACTTTGAGAGATGGCTGATAATGTCACATCACGAGGACTTTTTTGACAAGGAGGAGCCACTCGTGTGGGGGCCCTGAGACTCACCATGGATTTCATCCATAAGCCTTTGGGCTTGATCTTTGTCTAAACATTTGAGGAGACCTAGTCCTGCATCTCTTTTGTAGAGCGCATCTCCACTCGGGTAGAATTTCATAGTAAGTCGATGGATCGCCTTTTCTCGGTCGGGGGCTCGCCTCGGTGGTGTAGATCCATCTCGTAGATATTCCTTGATATCTTGATACCAAGGATGTTGGATGGGAGGTAGCTCATCGATACTTCTCAACATAATTCCCCATAATTTGGGGCCTTGTGCGGGGAAATTGTGGCCTTTCGGCAAGTGTTCCTTATCGATATCTCTGAATCGAGGAGGCCAAAGTTGCTAATCGTCTGCAAAGTCATTCTATTACGAGGAATGTGTAGAAAGGAGATTTCTTTGAACTCAAAGCCATCTTCAAAAACTGCTTGGAGATGGTAAGGCGACAAATGTAGTTCCTTGGTTTGATAGATTCGGTGGATTGTCGATTACCAACTCGAATCTCAAAGCGAGTTAACCTTGACGATGCCCATTGAGCGGGCAAGTTTTAGCCCATGAGACGACCTTCATACTCGGTGCGTATTGTTGGTCTTTGACAAAGCGTAATTTGATGACAGCGGGATATTGCTCCCCGTACCGGATACTAGAAGCTGCTCGAGCTCAAGAACCTTCCATATTATGAGCTCCATCAAAATACATCTTCCTGATTGGTAGCATGTATCATCTTGATGGTGTTCTTTGCCTTGTCATTACTCCTTCATCGGGAAATATGTTTCAAGGGTTTGAAATCCCCGAAGGTGCGGTGACCCGATTGATCCGCGATTCCTTGACCTTTGATGGACTTTTGAGTCACATATATCGATGTCAAATTGTTGTAGGATCAAGCTGCCATACAGACGGACCGACAATTTAACATGGGTTTATTGAACACGTGCTTGAGAGGATCCACGCGGGATATGAGATGGGTTGTGTGACCATGGAGGTAATGTTGTAACCTCATGGAAGCCCATGCTAAAGCACAACACGTCTTTTCGATCGAGTGTACTTGTGTTCTTTGCTTCTTTGAACCTTTTCTTTGAGGTAATAGATAGCTCGTTCTTGGCCTCTATCGTCTTTTGTCCCGACATCGACCCATGGCATTGTCACTTATGGACGGTACATGAGCAGGGGAACATCATCCACAGGTGGTACCAGAGGCGGGAGCTTTGATTATTTGTTTCTTGATTGTGAGGAAGGCATTTTGACACTCATCATTCCATTTCATGGAGGAGTTCTTCCTTAATAAGCTTGAAGATTGGCTCACGAGTTCTTTGTGAGTTGGGAGATAAACCTGCTAATGAAGTTGATTCTTCCCAAAAATCCCGTATTTTCTTTTACATGACGGAATGGGCATTTTAGTGATGGCTTGGATTTTGGCGGGATCGGCTCAATCCCTTTGTGGTGACTAGAAATCCTAGCAACTTGCACGATTTAATGCCAAAGGCGCACTTATTTGGATTCAACTTCAAGTTGTACTTACGCGTGACTCTGTTGAACAACTTTACGAGATGGTCTATATGGTCATCCTCCTTAGGGACTTGACAATGATGTCATCACGTAGATCTCGATCTCTTTATGCATTAAGTCGTGGAAAAGAGCCATCATAGCTCGTTGATAGGTGGCTCGGCATTGATGAGGTAGAATGATGACCGTCTATATAGCAAAAGGTTCCCAAGGCGTGATGAAAGAAGTTTTCTCACGATCTTCCTCAACAACCATGATCGATGATACCCACAAAGCAATCAACAAAGGAGTATATGTCGTATTACGCGATATTATCGATGAGAATGTGGATAAATGGTGCGGAAAGCTATCTTTTAAGCAAGCTTTGTTCAAGTCCGGTAATCCACGCAAACTCGCACCTTCCCTCTAGGTTTAAGCACGGGCACAATGTTGGATATCCATTCGGGATATGTAGACACCATTATGATGCCGACTTGAAATTGTTTCACAATTTCTTCTTTCACCTTTAAACTCCATTCGGGGTTTCAATCGCTTTGAGCTTTTTGCTTGACCGGCTTAAATCCCTCTTTAATGGGAAGGCGATGAAGGACAATGTCGGTGGACAAACCCACCATGTCTTCATGAGACCATGCAAAAACACATCCACGGAATTGGGTTAATAAGCGTAACCATGTCATTCCATTGGTTTGGGGTGAGTGCGAACCAATCTGGATTAAACTTAGGGCTTTCTAAGGTTAGAGATTGAAAGAAGTGGTTTGATCGAGGTTGGGTTTAGGTTTGTCTTTGACCCATTCTTGAAATTTGGAGGAGGCACCTCAATGTCATCGGTATATCCATCAAAGTGAATTCATCTCTACATCAAAGGTACAATCCTTGTGGAGAAGAGAGCAAATGTCGGTAAATGAGGCACATCTAAATTGAGTCACGAAACAAAATATGCTTTCACTTAGTATATATGAAATGTGTTGATCATACACAGTGTTAGCATATCTTGGCAAAATAAACTACTAATCTTTATCACGAGAAAAGTAAGCGGTTATTATATCTCTGAGGCGAGAAAGAGTTTACGCCCACTTTACCCTTGACGACCAATGCGAGGAATGTTGTTCCAATTAGCGAGGCAAAGTCGAGGTGGACCGCATGATGATGGAGGGATTGTCATCATCCTCCACATCACGAATGATGGCCATTACATGCGGGCAATCATCGTCGTGGGTGTATCTGTTGGTATGTTCATCATGAACGATGATGCATATATCGGACATCATCCATATGACGTCTTGCTTGATTCTTCGTTCCTCTTCTTCCACTGCGGGATTTGGAACAAAGATTTCTTTCTCTTTTCTGCAGAATGCGGCTTGGGAAATAACATAGCCATTACATTGGTGGCACCTTTTCTGAGGAGGTTGTGCGGACTCAGAGTTTGAAGGCGAAGATGAACACCGCATAGTTGAAGCTGAAGGAATCTACTGATGCTTATGAGAATTCCTGTGACTAGAACTGGCAGAATAGCCTAGCCCAGCTGTTCTAATTTGCTTGGTTAATAGAATTGGGTATTTGATACCTTGGCAATCTTTACCCAACCCTTGTCCCGGTTTATGACCCAACGACATCATTTCTTGAGTAGCGACATTACTTCGGAGAAATCTTGGGTTGAGCGATGGCGCTCAATAGCATGGTATTGGGTATTGCTTATTTCAAAGCATGAAAAGCCAGTTGGTTCAACATCCGCATTGGCATTGATGAGCGGTATGTCCCGTGTTGAGGATACTACGGTTCGATTGTCCGTGACTAGGCTATTGTTGATAATGTATTTCAATTGTTGATGAAGGGTGGAGGGCCCTGACCATGTGAATCCATGGTCGTCCCAAGAAGCGGGTTGTATCCGAATCTATCTTGAGCACATGGAAAGATACGCGAGAATGTGTGAGGACCAATTTCGATTGGCGACTCGATTACTCAAATAGAATTTTGGCGGGCTCCATCAAAAGCTTTGATGATAGTATGGCTACTCGAATTCGGTTGAGATTGATATTCATCTTCACCAAGGTAGCGTATGGGCGAGATATTTAGAGAGGAACCTCCATCTATTAAGACTCCAACTACCATATATCAGGAGGACAAAGGCGCATGATATGTGCAGCGACTTGCGATGGCCAGGTCCCTTTGGGCGGTATGTCATCATCGATGAAGGATATCACATTGTTGTTGAAAATGTGATCAACCGGATGTTGAAACTTTTTCGTATCCCGCGATGTGGGGAGATGAAGCTTCTTCTAAAACCTTTAACAAGACCTTGGGTGATTCTCGGAAGTTAGGACTAAGTCCAAAATTGATATTTGTTGTGGAGCTTCTTTCAAGCTTAAAACCATCGTAGCTTCATTATGACCCATGGTAGCGGAGGAATTTTTAATCTTCTCCATGGGTATTTTCCCCTTTGATTTAGTGGTGGGCTTCATCACCCGGTGGGGAAGATACAGTGGATTTTCTTTCGACACTATAGCAGTTGTATGTGAGGTGGATCCTTCACCTTCTCCATAATTCCACGGAACTGTGCGCAAGCTAACAATAGGATATTGTACTCTATACGACAAGTTGATTGGCTCGGGAGCGGCCACTTTCAAAGGATTGTTACTTCCCTTGAGTTGAATTGTTGGCATTGTTAGTAATGTATTAATCCCCATCGGTTTTGAGTGGATATGGCTTGCTACCACACTTTTCCACTTAGTAGGGCTGCATTCTCACTTTGCACGTAACACGAGTATCGTCGTCCGCTAGGTGCTTGGACACCTTATCGATTAGATTTTGAATAAGGTGGCGGAGTGTGACATTCTTACATCTTTGTGGCCATGAGGCCGGGAATGATATTGACACACTCCATCGAGTTGTCTGCGTCACTGAAGCGGGGGTTGATTGGAGGTAGAAGGAATGGATCCTTCCTTCATTGATTAACATATGAAGGATTTCCTCCATAGGTTGGCCCCAAATAGGTGAATTCCCTTTTGTTGGCGAAATCGATGGGCTTTGGCATTTGCTCTCTTTGTCACTTTGTCTTCCGGCATTTCATTTTACGAAAGTGGCGAGGAATATTCATGACAATAGGTAGGAGATGGCATACTCTGGTGATTAATGACGAGTCATTTGATCTTTGATAAGTCACCGATTACTTGATTGCTCGATTTGCTTGAAGAGCTTTCATCTTTCGTTCCATTGTGAACTGGAACTTGGCATAATCCCATCTGTCATCACCGTCTTTGAAGGTCTGGGAAGATTCACAGCTAAAATTGGAACTCTGTCCATTGCTCTAATTAATCATGTTGACCTCTTCTTCTTTGTGTTGAGGAAGAGGGTTGTCTTGAACATGAGGCTGATTTGGTTTGGTGACCACGATCTCTCCGTTGTCTATCAGGTCCTAGATCTTTTGTTTCAAGGCCCAACAATCCTGAGTATCATGTCCAGGTGCCCCGGCATGATAAGCACATTTCCTAGCAGCATTGAAACCCCGTCCATTAGAAGTTTTTTGGTGGTGGAAGAAGATCGTAATTTTCTTCTATGTTGTCGGAAGATTTAAAATGTTCTCGAGGGTATCCCTAAGGGTGTAAACACTCGAGGCGTTTGACTTCTCCACCTTTTGGCATTTGAGGGTTTTCTGATTTGTGCTTGAAAGGGGTGTAGTTTCTCCTTTGAATAGGCATGTTACGATTGCCTTTTACCCCTGTAATATCGAGGAAACATCTTCTTCTTTCTTTTTATGGACCCTCGGAAGTTGTTCCCATAATTTCCAGTTGGATGTGATCGAAAGAATGACTTTGAGTGCTTGCTAGGTCTTGAATTTCAGGACTTCAATCCCATCTCAACCATCTCCCCATGTTTGACCATTTGAGAAAATGGTTTTGCCGATCTTTGGCTAAAACTCTCTCATAGAAGGGAGCTTCTTGTATGTCTATGAAAGTCATGACCATTTCTGATTCTGTCATGGAAGGACTAACTTGGGCAGCCAGGCGTCTCCACCTTTGAGCATACTCTCTGAAAGACTCGTTAGATTGTTTCTTGATCTTGGTAATTTGATACCGATTAGGAGCCATCTGAGTTTTAAAGCTGTATTGAGTGAGGAAAGCATGTGCTAGCTCTTCCCAGCTATGGATCTTTGAATTGTCTAATCTTGTGTACCACTTAAGGGGACTTCTCAGTTAGACTTTTCTGGAACAGTTGCATTCTAAGCTTTTCGTCCTCTGCATAAGATCCAAGTTCTCCAATAAACACCTTTAAATGTGTGTAAGGATCTCCTAACCCGTCATATTTTTCAAAGTCAGAAGTTTTAAATTTTTCTGGATAATGAACACCAGAAAAAATACACAGATTGGCATATGAAACACTCCAGTGTGTTCCAATTCCTTTTATAGCGCGAAGGGTCTCTTCCATTTGGAGGATTTTCTTTTTGATGTCACCGATTATGCGGATCTCTAGTGGGATGGGGGCGACATCATGAGTTTTGTTGGTTGTATCCATTGCAGATTCGGTATTGTAATGACTGGGTTCCTCCTTGTGTGGAGGATTCAGCATGTACGGGTATTTTCTGACCCTCTGTAGACTGGTGTAATTCTTTGAGTAAAACAACCAAATCTATAATTTGTTTGCTTAATCCGTTGAATTCTTTTGCGGCTGGATTAAGTTCGAGTTTAGTGGGATAATGACATGATTATTGTAGGCTGTTGCCTTTTGGACTTTGAGCGGGTAGTAGGTCTGATTGATTCCCTGCGAAAGACTTGCATAGTTTAGTCTTTAGGGAATGTGTATAATAATATGTTATGTGATGTGTCCATTTTAGGAATTTTATCCTGCAAAATGGATGTCAGCTGTTTGTAGCATGTTTTAAAATATGTATGTGTACACATTTATTCATATTTCTCATTACATGGAGATAGATATGGAATGTAATTACAAGTAATTGTGTTTACAAGTAATTCGAAATGAGAACATGAAGAGACTTTCCTCCGTTTTGGGTTTATCAGAGGCTGACCTATCTTAGGTTACTCTCGCGGCTTTTTGGCATGAAGGTTCCCAAATCATCGCAATCTACTTGACGGGAAGTTAATACGGTCTTTCAACTGGAGCGAATTTGGGTGGTGCCCTTCGTGAGCCTCGGAGAATTAGTCTTCTCACGAGTCCAGTAATCAAACACCGACGGGATAGCCTCCTGGTGGAGGGACCACACAACATACATTCACATACATCGTGTCTCACCATATAAAAATGATGACATGTGCGAAGCACTAATATCACAAGCAGATATGGTGCGAAGCACTAATATCATAAGCAGATATGGTGCGAAACACTAATATCACAATCAGTTATGGTGCGAAGCACTAAGTGCAATAAGGAAATGCATTCATACACATTCATCAAATGTAAATGCAACATCCACACACAAGTAGATAACAGTTTTGAAAAGATTGTAATAGCGGCTTAAGTCCTCTTACTGGAGTCCCCAGCAGAGTCGCCACCTGTGAGACCCCGAATTTTATGAAATAAAAATATTCAATTTTTCTATTTTGGTAAATAGTTAAATTGATAAAAGTTTAAAGTTAAGGGTAATATATGAATATTTTTTTTTCAAAGTAAGCAAGTTGATATAAAATATTCGTTTTGTCGGGGAATATTCGATTAGTTGGGGTATATTCTTTTTGTCGGGAAATATTCGTACGACAGTACAATCATTGGTGGGCCCCATAACAAAATTATTGTCGGATTGAGAAAACGACAAAAATACTTTATGAAAATAACGGCGGAAGTTTTACCGTTAACTGTTGAAACACCCGGTGTTAAAAGTACGATGAATCTGGCGTGGTTGCATAGTAGTACACGATATTGATTATTGATGCTTATATGAGAAGTCACTCAGTATTGTTCAATCGGGTATTCGAGACACTTTTTGTGTCGGAGTACTATTCATGAGTTACTATTCATGGGTTACTATTCATGAGTTACTATTCACGAGTTACTATTCATGAGCTACTATTCACGAGTTACTATTCACGAGTTACTATTCACAGAGTACTATTCACCCGTAAAATATATTTCTTTTCGGTCCAAATTATTTTTGGGTACAATATTAGTCCATGAGGAGATGTGCTAATTTTTCAGACCGTTGGTTGAAGATGTAATAATAATCAATATGGACCGCTGGTGTAAAGTTATAATAGTAAATCAATATGGATCGCTGGTTTAAAGTTTTAATAGTAAATCAGTATGGACCGTTGCTTAAAAGTAAATCAATCTGGACCGTTAATGAGTTAGTTACTATGCAGTCCATTCTTCTATAAATAGAAGCTCATTCATTCATTATTTCTTACTAATTTACTGAAACTCTAGAGAGAGAAATTATAGAGAATTTATAGAAAAGTATTCTTCTACTTCCCTACTTTTATATCCAGTTTTTTTACGGTAAGGGTTATTATTTGTTGTATTGGTAAGGGGTATTCTTTCTGTCTTATTCGTGAAGAGAACTTCTGTTATTCCATTATTTATTATTCTGTTGGAATAACCTGTATACGCGGGCTACCCTATACTTGGTGAAATTCTTCTGTTATTTCATTCTTTATTATTCTGTTGGAATATCTTGTCTGTGCGTTTTACACCGGACCTGGTTTCAGTCCTTATTATTCTGTTGGAATATCACATGCATGCGTTTTCTGTGGGACACAGTTCCATTCTTTATTATTTTGTTGGAATATCCTGTCATTGCGTTTTACGCCGGACTTGGTTCCGTTATTTATTATTATGTTGGAATAACCTGCCTGTGTGGTCTATCGCATGCCTGGTGATTTCTTTTGTTATTCCATTCTTTATTATACTCAGTTGGTTAAAACTTTGACTTCTATACTCCATGAAATTTGTGAAATATCCTTGATATTTTCCCTTCATCCAGTATCTTTTCATGGAAATATTCTTCTAAGCATTCTTGAATTTTACTCCACAAAGTAGTATCATGTTAACAATTTGGACGTTATTGAGTTCAGGATAAATTAACTTATAAATCTTTAAAACTTATTCTTGAACTTGTTTTATTGAATTATTATGTCATTGTCATGATGAGTTATGATGGTTATTAAATGAAAACATGAAAGTTCACAGAAAACACAATGGGTTGAAAATCAGATTTTGGTAAAAATGGAGTACGAAATTCAATTGACTATATCTCCTACTATATTTCGAATTTTTGAGTGTGGTCAAGTTCTAGAGTTAGATCTATGAGTTTTCTAACTTATCCAAGTGGAATCACTAGAAAATGCATTGTAGATTTTCGTGTGGACTAATTTTAGTAAAGGAGTAAAAAACTGAAAAGTGACGAAAAGCTACTGCCAGAAAATTTAAAAGGGCATTTTCGGCCACTTAAATTGTGACAAAAATTTCGGCCTTTTGGGACATGAAAACATATGGTATAAAGTACCTCCTTTACAAAAAAGAGTTCATTCCGACTTAAAATGAGCAAGTTATGACCATTTCAATATTTAGGTTTTTCTCGACGGAAAACGCTATAACCGGAGTTCTATAAATTCGATGACCAAGAAATTTAAACTGGAAACTCATGTTAACATGGTTAAGATCCTGCCAAGATTTGGGAAATTCTGGAGTTAACCTTGAGGTAGCAAATTTCTTAAGGAATTAATTAGAAATTGATTTTTGAAAAATAGTAAATGAATTTTTAAAATTCCGAGAAAAATATATGTTCAATATGGGACTATATTCTGCTTAATCCCAGAAAAGAATAATTTTTGGGACTGATTTTGTATTTTTCATGAAAATGATTTAGTTACGAAAATATGAATTAAATATGTTATGTGAAGTTGAAAATTTGTAAATAGGATTTTATGGCTTGAAAATCCTATATAAGATATATGTAGATTTTTGATGAGTAATTTGATTATTGGTGATGAAATCTTATCAGTATGGCATTTTGAATGATTACATGCATTATTTGGAAAAGTGTAAACAATTAAATTAAATTGTTTATAAGTTTAAGAAGTGATTAAAATATTGTTATAATATTAACAATATTAGGTTATGATTTTATTAAGTGATTGATAATGTTTGGATAAATTTAAAGTCTTTAATATTTATCCTTGATTTAGTTTGATTAATGCTTATAATATTGTCATTATCCTCATGCTTATATTATGTTAAAAGTCATCTGTGGCATGTAGTGCATAGATGGACTTGGTATGATTATGACCAAGGATTATTCGGTATAATCATAACCGTAATGTTACAAATGATGTGGAAAAAGTCCTCATTGGCCCGTAATGCATTGATGGACAGTTTTTGGTATGATTATAGCTATGGATTCTCTTTGGCTGTAGTGCAAAGATGAATTATTTTATGGCATGATCAGGACCGTTGATGAAAACATGATTATCTTTGGTCGTAGTGCATGGATAATTCGTGGTCGTGATACTAAAGAATATCCTTGGCCTGTAGTGCATGGATGATTCGATGATGTGGATTAATTATTAAGCTGAGTCTCAGCAATGAAATATTAATTCATGGATGTGAAAATAATGAATATCTTTGGCCGTAGTGCAAAGATGATTTAATGATTACGAGTAAGAATTGTGATTTTGTATAACCATGATTTTTGATGTTTCAGGTGATGAAAATTATCTTCGTCCTAGGTGCGAATAGGAATTTAGAATCATAATTGTGATTATGCGTTATTCTCATGATAGTGGACTGGTATTGTTGATTGATGTTACACGGATAAAACATTATTGGTGGACTTTTAACATAGAGAAGATAATAGACCTTATGGTCTATTTGACTCTTCTAATGGATTGCTCGTTCCACTGCAACTATGGTTGAAAAGTTTTATTATCTGTCATATGTTCTAAATCTCTGATTTATTATTGATGAAAGCTATTGATAATTTAATTATCTTTAGTCATGATATTCTTTTTTGGGCTAGTTATGCTCACCATACGCTTCACAATTCCTTTCGTGTAATAAGAGTGTAATGGGTCGAATTGGGGTATTAAGAAGATTAGAATGGTGGTCTCTAGCTGTGGAGGTTCTCCCTAAACAGTATAGAAAAGTGTGTTGTATTCTATACATCATTTAGTAGTTATATTTGGTGAATCATATAGGGTGAGGCGAACCCAACATTGGAAGGGTGTTTTTGCCACTATCATACAAGATGTCTAATGACATATAACCTCGTGTTATCATAAGACATTGTTGTGCACATCCACTTGCTGAGTATATCTACGAGCACTACCTATATGATCTTGGAGTATATTTGAAATATAATTTTCACTTGGAGACAACGGAGATAATTATATGTCAAGAGAAGACTTGCCATTAGAAAGAAGATGATAGTAATCTTCTTGTTTTTCTTTAGGGACTTTTGGGTCAACCAAGGATAATTCTGTGGACATATGATATCTATCATAACCTGTAGACGCATGGCCTCCTATGTACGAAGGTTTCCTTGTGCACTTCCCAAAGATTTTAGTTTCTAAAATAGTTTTTGACTGTACTTTTATGTAAAGTACCATTGTAAGGTTGTGGTCGAGGTACAATGAGAGTTACATACATTTGTATTAAAATTCATATTTAACTGTGGTTGTATTTTATACGACAACTTAACAGTTGTATAAATGAAGTTGTATTTGAATTTTGTACCATGTATCTGACGACTCAAAATGGGTGATGTATACCTAATTTTGGGGGCGTCACATTTGGTATCAGAGCTTAGGGATATGGTCGTTGGCGGAGATAAGAGTCTAGAACTAGGAGGGGAGAGACGAGTTATATACTTCGCTAGTGTGTGACTTACCTAAGCTGAAATTGTTCACTTGATAAGTTGACAAATTATGATACGACAATTAACCTTTGTTTTGAAGCTATATTCTAGAATGATATCTGAAATACAGAAGATGAGAAATGAGAAAATCATGGTAGCGAGGAAATTACCGGGAAGGTACAATCTGAAAAGAAAGCAAGGTATTCTCATCTCTTCGAATATCAGGTACGTACGTAAATTTTGAGGGCGAGATTTCATAAGGAGGGCTGATTGTGAGACCCCGAATTTTATGAAATAAAAGTATTCAATTTTTCTATTTTGGTAAATAGTTAAATTGATACAAGTTTAAAGTTAAGGGTAATATGTGAATATTTTTTTTTGCAAAGTAAGCAAGTTGATATAAAATATTCGTTTTGTCGGGGAATATTCGATTAGTCGAGGAATATTCTTTTTTGTGGGAATATTAAATGCACTAAGTACAATTATTAGTGGACCCCCAATGTAATTATAGTCGGATTGAGAAAAGCGACAAAAATACTTTATGAAAATAACGGCGGAAGTTTTATTGTTAAGCTGTTGAAACACACGGTGTTAAAAGTACGATGTCTGGCGTGGTTGCATAGTAGTACACGATATTGATTATTGATGATTATGCGAGAAGTCACTCAGTATTGTTCAATCAGGTATTCGGGACACTTTTGTGTCGGAGTACTACTCACAAGTTACTATTCATGAGTTACTATTCACGAGTTGCTATTCACGAGTTACTATTTACGAGTTACTATTCATGAGTTACTATTCATGAGCTACTATTCACGAGATACAATTCACGAGTTACTATTCACGGAGTACTATTCACCCGTAAAATATATTTCTTTTCGGTTCAAATTATTTTTGGGTACAATATTAGTCCATGAGGAGATGTGCTAATTTTTCAGACCGTTGGTTGAAGATATAATAATAATCAATATGGACTGCTGGTGTAAAGTTATAATAGTAAATCAATATGGATCGCTGGTTTAAATTTTTAATAGTAAATTAGTATGGACCGTTGCTTTAAGTTTTAATAATAAACCAATATGGACCGTCCGTTTAAAAGTAAATCAATCTGGACCGTTCATGAGTTAGTTACTATGCAGTCCATTCTTCTATAAATAGAAGCTCATACAAAAAAAGTTTTTCAAACCCTGATGCTCAATAGTAATTGAGACCTTTTACACTCCCATTTTTATTAAGTGTTCGGCTTGTTGATTTTATTTGACAGATGCGAGGCATCCATACAAAAATAATGTACAAAATAATGCCGACTTTCTCGTGGGTATGGAAATCATTTGAGGAAATTCAGACACCGCAGAATAATTTACAAGCTGCTTACAGCTGAAAATGTCCATCACGGGAACCGAATCTAGATTCAATAGGGTGAATCTGTGATCACATGATTCTAAGCGCATGAGAATATCGCAATTTATATGAAAGCGATAGCGGTATATATATAAAAAACCGTAAAATATATATATATACGAACATGATCACCAACCACGAAGCACCTCCATAGGGGATCAAAAATTTAAATAAAACTATTAAAAGCTATCAACCGCCACGGAGGAAACTCCAGGCGGGAAAAAATGTAAATAAAGCTGTAAATACGATCAACCGCCATGAAGGGAACTCCAGACGGGACAAAATGTAAATAAAGCTGTAAAAGAGATCAACCGCCACGAAGGAAACTCCAGGTAGGACAAATGTGTATATATATTCGCTAAAAGCAATAAACGCACCGGATGTAAAATCGGGCTCATCGAGCGAATGTAGTAATATATATATATATATACAAAAAGCGAGTAAACACACGGATGTAAAATCCGAGGCTCATCGAACAAAATCGAGTCCCATATATATATATATATATATATATATATATATATATATATATATATATATATATATATAAAGCGATAAACACTCGGATGTAAAATCTGGGCTCATCGAACAAAGTTCGACATACGATTAATATATATAAATGTATATATATATATATATATATATATATATATATATATATATATTAAAGCAAATAAAGCCTCGCATCAAGTTCAGGCTCAATCGAGGCATAACTCGATAATGTTAGTCAATATATATATATATATATATATATATATATATATATATATATATATATATATATATATATACAGACTAAAATGAAACCACGGACCGAAGTCCGGGCAAAAGCAAGCAACACGACTCTTAACGTGTAAAGGGTGTGTGTGAGAGAGATGAAGAAAGACTCTAAAGTGTGTGAGAAGGCTTATAGCTGACTGCCAAAGAAGACTTCTATATCTTTAGAGTGGGTAAACACTGACTTTTGTAGATACAAAAGGGCTATATATGAGCTCACAGGTGTTTAAAAGGGGAAAGTACACTATATGAGGTGAGTGCAGAGCAAATTGGGCAGGGCTTCCTCGCCTTTTTCTCTTGCAAAATGGGCAGCCCAAGCCCTCTATTTATAGGAAATTTAGCCACAAGTGTACCTGCGGCTGAGCCGCAGGTGTACCAGAGGCAAGCCGGGTGGGCCCGGGGTTTTTGGGTCAGGTCGTCTCAAAGTACGTGCACTCACGCATTGTAATGTCCACTCAAACCTTTAGAAGTGTAATCCGAGCATCCGTTTGAGGTATACAGGACCTATTTTGGACCGCCGTTATCGAGAGTTGTACGATGGCATGGGATTAGAGTTTGTACGAAGTCATTGAAGATGGGACGATGCCCTTCGGTCTTCAAGCTTCAACTTTCATCCGTTACCCCGCACAATAGTCACTCGGGATTGGTTAGTCTTGTGGGACATTGTTGCGTAGAGATGTTAAGATGACGGGACGTGGCATCGTGTTGACGAGATGACGATGTTGCCCCTCACCGGTGTTATTATTGGATTGGGCTGATAAAGTAGACGTTGCTCAGACTTCGCTGAGATTGGGCTGCAGCAATTATTGAAGGTCCTCATTGTCACCTTTGAGGTGTGCCTGTCTCCCCGATGTTATTGTCGGGTTGGTACAGTGCATCTCGTTGTGAGCGCCGAGATTGAAGCTGGTCGCATTTGAAACAAGCATTTTAGGGGTTATCATTAAAGCGCATTCCTTGGGGTTATTACCAAGGATGGTGGCTATTCCCATGTTTGGGACTGAGACTGGATACCTCGGGGTTATCTCTGAGATTAATCGGTCTTCTCCGGTGTGTGTTCCGGTATTGGATCTGCATGCCTCGGGGTTACATCCGAGGTTGGAATTGTTACTTCCAAAAAGTGATCCGGGGTTGATGTTGAACTTTCGGTAGTATCTGGTATGGATTTGGATTGTCTTTCAGGGTTCTCTCTTAAAAGACCAATATGTCCTCCTGTAATGTTAGTGATAGTAATACATAAAATTTTGAGTGTCTACAGCACCCTTGGCCGAAGAGAATCCATAGCCATAATTGTAGCGCCCCCGAACCGCCGCGGATCTGGTTCGCTATATCTATAACTGTTGCAGAAGATATAAACATAGATTGTTTATACAGTACACTTTACACACTATTCCCAAAATTGAATAACCTTAACTTATACACAATTCATAAAAACTATCTAACACAACATATTAATAAATTACTTTTACAAATCCAGCTGCACACATAGTCCCAAGCTGAACTTGGCATTATCCTTTTCCTGTATCCGAACGCATTCACCTTAATCTGCAATGTTTTATCATGATATAACAAGGGTGAGCTTGAAAGTTGCCCAGCAAGTTTAAAAAATAATTTAAAGATATATCATGATTGAAAGAGTATGAATAATAAGCTGGCTATCCTTCACAATGTATTTGTGAATTAGCATGAACAAAATTTGACCGAACAAGTATTGAACAGGAACATTTATCATGATTTTCCAATCATTTATATCGTATTTAAATTAATTAAATACCACATAATTCCTTAATCATTTATATCTATTAATCATTAAATATTAATAAAAATCATAACATAATATTATAATATAATTATAATATCACAAAGTATTTTAATACTTTAAAATCATAATTATATGATTTTTAAAATAATTAAATCTATTATCGAGATAATTGATATTAATAATAAAATATCAATATTATCATGGCAAAATATCAAAAGTTATATTTTATAACTCAAAATATTTTTATAATACTTAAAATCATTTTTATATGATTTTTAAACCATTAATTCTATTTTTCCATAATTATTTAATATATTTATTAAATAAACTAATTACCAATAATAATAAATTATTAATGAATTTCATCACAAAATATCAAAAGTCATTGAAAATAACTTAAAATATTTTCTAATATAACAATATATTTTTTCATGAATTAAAACCATTTTTAAATAATTTATTTAATATTATAATTAAATAAATAAATACCTTTTATATTTCAAAATATTAAATATTTTTGAAATATACTCAAAATAATAAAAACAAATTTTTGGACTTTAAAATAATTTTTCATAATTTATTATATATTTATAATAATTAAAATCATTTTATCTATTTATTTAATTAATTAAATCATTTCCTAATTAAACTGTCGCTAAAAGTGGCCTATAGCTTGACAGAACTGTCATTATAGGTGTTCTTGGCCATTTTCCGTAAATCATATCGAGGTCGAGGGGCTTGGTTTGACCATCATTAAGTTCTTAATCATAAGGTTTATGGTAGTATAATATAATAGGATTGTAGTATTGATGTAATACTATAATATTCATCAAGTTTAGTAGCCAAAACATATAAAATATGCAAGATCTAAGCATTTGAAGTTCATATGGATAATTTTTTTTAACTTTCGGGTTTTCAGATTTGAGGTACCTACTTTTAGCTCTTCAATCTTAGCATTTTGCGCTTTCATAATGTGTTTTCGTTGTTCAAATATGTAGTAGAGATGTCAAATAGAAACTCTAAATTGAAAGTATTATGCATACAAGCCGATCATGTATGATGATAAAGCATATCTTGTGTAATCAATCTTATTTATTTATTAATAAAAGAATTATTTATTAAAGGCATTTATTATCTACATGGTGTCTTTGTTTTAATAATATGTGATAAACCCATAGTTTTAAGCAACGCTTTTAGAATAATGATGATGATCATTCTAATGAGATCTAAATTCTTAGAAAGCTTAAAACTAAAATAGTTCCCAATCATTGGATTACTAAATTGGGGATTAGTGAATCCAGGATAGATTGGTGCATACGTTCTTGCTTCATTGGATGAGGATGATTGATCTCATGATCATTTTGTGGAGAACACTAAAGCAAGTATGTAGGTGCTTATTAGAGAATAAGTTCTTTGAGCGTGACTCGCTAAGGAATACCTAATGGAGTTTTACTTTTTGTCGATAGGAATTCTGTAGTGATGATAGTAGTACAAATGATCCTTAGACTTGAGATCATCATAGTATCTTATATATAATGAATTACACTTTGACTTATTCCTTAAGACTCTTAGAGTATATCAAAGGGTATGCTTGGGTGTAATAAGTTATATATGAAGATAATGAATGATCGATAAAGAATCTACCACTTCTAGTAAAAGGAGAAATGTCTATGTGATTCGATAAATGACAACCCGGGAATCCTTGGCGAGGTGGAATGAAATTAGAAAGTAGTTTCTAATTTGAATTCATTAGGAGTTGTTCATTTAGGAATCGAAATACATATAATTAAATAAAATAAGACTTGTGCGGTAATTCCATGTCTTATATTTAATTGGGACATTGTATGGTGGAAGGATTGAATGTCACGGTAACTATTTACTCAAAGGTTCTTTTATGATTAATGTTGAAATCTATATTATACGGAAAGTCGTTGATCGCTAGGGAGGCTTATCCTATTGTAGAATAAATATTATTTATTTAAATAAATTATTTGTTTAATTTATTTATTTAAATGAGATTAGAATTGTTTAATTGATTTATTCTGCTTAGGTTTAATATGGAGAACCTAAAGGGTCACACCACCATAAAAGGAAGAATAATTATTTAAGAAGTTAATGGCATAATTGTAATAATATGTTAAGTATATTTAATTTAATCTATGGTGATAGAATAAATTAAATAGCTTAATATTATTATTTAATATTTTAGAAATATTAAATATAAATTAATAAGAGGAGTCTTATTAATATTATTATAATTATTATTATTATTTTTTAATTTCTAAAGGTTTAGGAATTAATTTAATAATAGTACTCTCATTTATTCTAATTGGATTAGGAAAGAAAATTAGTTAAAGGAGTTTAATTAATTACCCCTAATAGGATTAGGGAGCCCATTTAATTAAAAGAGTTTAATTAAATAAATAATACCTTATTTTAATTAAAATAGGGTTACATGATATCTTTATAAGAGAGTCTTATATTAGATATCTAATATCGTAATTCTAGATTGGAGAGTATGCCCTTTTTTTATATCTGAGATAGGAAAAACTAGGGTTTGAGCATATATCCCTTCTTCTTGATAATTATTCTTCTTTGGTGGATCACTATAGAGGCCACACACTTGGGTGGCTTACATTGATCAAAGGAAGGAATCTACCCCAGGAGATTGAGGAGATCATGAGAAGTAGGAGGTGAACTTCGTACACGAGGAAGCTCGTTTCTACAAGGGTATGATTTCATAATTTCTTATTCTTCGTTTAATTAATAATATGCATAAAGGATGATCCGGGTAATTGGTTTGTGAAAAATTTTAAAATTTGATTTTATCTCGCTTCCGCTAAATTTTGCAATTTGATTGCTACTTTGATTTTCATAAAACCTTACAGTGGTATCATGAGCCAAACTTTATGCGAATTATTAATTATTTTGATTTCATATATGTATGGGTATGCATTTAGAATAATTTATTGGGCATAAATTGTTGTATAAAATTATTATTTTATAAAAAAAATATATATATATATTTTTTAGAAATCATTTTTTGAAATTTTTTTTTTAATTGTATCCGTGGGTGAATTGTTTTCAATTTGCATCTGTGGGTAATTATTTTTTTAAGGCATGATCGCCAAGAAAAAAAAAAAAGAATTTATTGAATCCGTGATATTTGTATAATATTTATTAAAGGAATCCATGTTCTATTATATAGTTGTGGTATATTTTTTATATGTTTTAAGGTGGCGATTATTATATATATATATATATATATACTTATACTTATGTTTGCTTGGTAAAAAAAAATTAAATAAATTTTTTGTAGAGATTAAAATAAAAAAGTCAGTCCTACTTTTGTAAAAAAAAAAAAAAGGTAGGACTTTTTTATATATATATATATATATATAATTGTATATATATATATATATATATATTAATCTTAATAATTTTATAATTAAAATAAAAGAGTTTATTTTAATCTTGAAATTGGATTTCATGCAACATAAAATTGCCCATTAAATGATACTCATATATATATGGAATGATTTTATTTATTGATACATATGATGATATGTATGATAATAAATGGGATTGATTATGGACAATTGACCAATATGATTGGATTTATTTTAGTTGGATGTTTGAATGAATGGGTTTTATTAAATGGGAATTCTGCGTACCTCGTCTTTTACGGTTTTCTTCTTGATGTAAATTCTATCTCTCTCTATGTACTTCCCTTATTTAGCGATCGAGGTTTCTATTTAAATTAAATAGTTTATGTAATAGGATTAGTTAAATTTTTTTTTGAAAACAGGAGATCAAGGGGCGCTTGAAGACCCGTTTGTAATGGAGCAGGGTTTAAATGTAATAGTTATATTTAAATGTTTATTCTTTGCACCCTAGGGTTTGACCTTTTGGTTCACTTGGTGGCTCTAGTGAACAAACTAGAATAAAAGTCCATAATCAATCAAGGGTAGAATATAGTATTCTATATGTGCATGCTAGTATTATATATATTATATATTATGCAAACATGCTTCGCATGTTTTAATAATATGATAGCGTATTTTATATATATATTTGCATGCAGCGCTAAACAAGATGAGACTAATAATAACAAATCCTCAAGTTTTTTTTATATTAAGTCTTAAGCGTTCAAAGATATTTAGAATATCGAGCGTAAGCCTTCTAGCATGATAAAATTAATAGAGTATTAAATATTTAATATGAGTTTGTTGTGTCACCACAAGGCAAGTATTAAGTATTTAAGATGTTAATTATCACATTTGATTCTTATAAAGAAAATTGAACAATATTGTTTTGTTGTATCACCACAAAGGCGATATTTTTTTTTTGAATATATGGAAGTGCTAGGTTGGACTTAACTTAGATAATTTTGATTGGATGTGCCACCACTTGATCAAAATAATCCAAGAGGCAAAACATAAGGAATTACATGTTGATGTAATTGACAAGGAGTTGTCTACCTATTTATTTATATATAGTTTGTTGTGTCACCACAAGGCTATATATATTTGAAATGGGATCCTTATTCTCACTAGCAAAAACTTTAATTAGATTTTTTAGAACTATATAAATGAGGGTAATATAGTTTGAAGAAAATAGTGGGAGATACCAATATAAAATAAGACCTAATTTATTTTGGTAATTAATAAATGAATGTTTGCTAAAATATTGTCTTTTTACATGCGAGAATTTTGAAAATGTCACATTCACTAATTTCACTGCGAAGCATACTTGATCTTAACAAAGTGTGGGAATAGAACTACGCTGAATTTGGTTAAGGAATCTGAGAATTGTTCTCCTTCTTTGAAAAGATTTCTTATGTCCTAAATTAGCCCGATACTGCAAAAAAGTTCAGAGGCGACCTCGAGAGGAAGAGATTGCTACTTTTAAGCGGTGGCAAGATGATGCATCTGTGGCTCGATGCATCATGCTCGCATCCATGAGTAATGAGCTTGACGTCGGCATGAAAACATGGATGCTCCTACTATATCTCTTGCACCTTCGAGAGTTGTATGGTGAGCAAAGTAGGATTGCGCTAGATATGAAATATCTAAGGAGCTCTTAGATCTCGGATGATCGAGGGCACTCTAGATTGAGACTCATGTCCTAAAGATGATCAATCGATTGAGCGTCTTGGGCGACTTGGGTTAAATCGTGGATGGGGAGTTGAGTCAAGATTTAGTCTTGCGGTCACTCCCAGACACCTTCTCACAATTTGTTGTGAATTTTCACATGAATAAGTTGGATGTCGACTTGCACTGAATTACTTAACATGTTGAAAAGCTGCTTTGAAGGTCACTTCCCATCAAGAAGAACCATGTCTTCTTGGTGGATGATTCTTCAAGAAAAGAAGAGGCCCAAGGTATCTTACGAAAAGAAGAAATCAAAGGCTAAGGAAAGGCGAAAGTGAAGGATCAAAAGAAACACGATCCAAACTAGCAAAGGAATTTGCTTCCATTGCAATAAGTCGGGTCCTTTGGAAGAGGAAGGCGCAAGGATTATCTCATGAGAACAAAAGGAAGAAGCTTGGAAGCTTGAATCCTAATCAAGGTTTGTTTATGATTGAAATTAATTTTTTACGAAAGTCGATCTTCTACTTGGGTATTGGATCTGGGATGTGGTTCTCACATATGTAATAATATGCGAGGGGGTTGGTCGAAGTAGAAAAGTCGAGCAAGGATGAGGTCGATCTACGAGTGGGAAATGGAGCAAAGGTTCTTTGCATTAGGTTGTAAAGGGACTTATTGTTTTAGCCTTGCCCTACGGGCGAGTTCATTAATTTAAATAATTGTTATTTTGTTCCAAATATCATTAGAAACATTATTTCTATCTACGTATTGGATATGGATGGTTTTAATATTATAATAAAGAACAACGGTTGTTCCATTTATAATGATAATGTTTTTATATGGTGTTGGTAATTTTTTGAAATGGACTTTATATACTTGACTTGCATGAAAATATATTTCAAATTGAACAAACTAAGAAAAGGAAAAGAGATGATGTTAATTATACCTTCATGTGTACTTTGTAGACTCGGTCATATTAATGAAACAAGATTATCCAAGTTGCATAAAGATGGGCTCTAGAGATATCGATTATGAATCATATCAACTGTGAATCTTGTCTCATGGGTAAAATGACTAAATCTCCTTTTAGTGGAAAAGGAGAAAGAGTTCTGAGTTGTTAGCGTTGGTACACACGGATGTATGTGGACCTATAACAACGACCATACGAGGAGAGGTATTCTTATTTTATTACATTCAGCGGCGACCACTCAAGATTTGGATATGTGTATTTAATGAAATACAAATCTGAATCATTTGAAAAGTTCAAAGAGTTGAAGTGAAGTTGAGAAGCAAGCTGGTAAGAGTATTAAGATTCTTCGATCGATCGAGGAGGAGAATACTTAAGTGGTGAGTTTCTCAATTGTCTCAAAGAAAATGGTATAATCTCACAATGGACTCCACCGGGGCGCATACGGATGAATGGTGTATCTGAAAGGAGAAATCGAACATTGTTGGACATGGTTCGATCTATGATGAGCTTCTGAGACCTTCCGGTTTCATACGGGGATATGCCCTAGAATTAAATTTGCATACCTACTTAACAAGGTACCTACAAAATCCGTCCCCAAGACCCCATATGAGTTATGGACGGGGAGGAAACCAAATCTTAAGCATGTTAAGACTTGGGGTTGTCGACTTATGTCAAAAAAGTTTGAAAGCGATAAGGCTGCAGACTAGATCGACAAATGTAGATTTGTGGGATATCCTAAAGAAACATCGGGGTATTATTTCTATCATCCAAGTGATCAAAAGGTGTTTGTTGCGAAACATGTTGCCTTCTTGGAAAAGGAGTTTATCCTTGAAGGGGTCGATTGGGAGTAAAATATATCTTGAAGAAGTTCAAGAACCACAAAATACTACTGAGATCAAAGTGAGGTACCTAACCAAGTAGAGATTCATACATACCACACCTATTAAGTAAATGCGGAAGAGTACCAAAGATACGAGATAGGTATGGACTTGTCATAGAAGATGACAATGAGAGTACGCATCATAGATGATGATGATCCATTGAATTCTGAGCAAAGGCTATGAGTAGTAAAGACTCGGAGAAATGGAAAGAAGCCATGAAATCGAGATGGACTCCATGTATGAGAACCAAGTATGGACTTTGGTCTCACCACGAAGGCATTAAACCTATTGGGTGTAAATGGGTCTTTAAAAAGAAAGATGGAGGCGGGGCGGCAAGGTAGAGACCTATAAGGCCCATTTGGTTGCAAAAGGTTTCAAACAAAGACAAGGAGTTGACTATGAATGAAACCTTCTCACCATGATAGCAATGCTCAAGTCCATTCGGATTTTGCTTGCGATTGCGACTTACCGTGACTTCTGAAATGGCGGATGGGCGTGAAAGCGGCCTTCCTCGATGGGAAACTTGAGGAGGATGTGTATATGACACTGACGGAGGATTTGTTTCAAAGGTTGGAACAAATCAAGTCTCGTGAAGCTCTGACGATCCATTTATGGATTAAAGCAAGCTTCTCGTGGGTGGAACATCCGTTTTGATGAGACAATCAAAAGTTTGATTTTATCAAAATGAGGATGAACCATGTGTGTACAAGAAGGTAAGTGGGGATATTTGTTTCATTCCTTGTATTATATGTTGATGATATATGCGATAGGGAATGATATTCTATCTCGCAAAACATTAAAAAATACGGTTATCTAAACACTTCTCCATGAAGGACTTGGGAGAAGCATCCTATATTTTGGGGATAAAGATCTATAGAGATAGATCTAATAGGATGCTTAGCTTATCCCAAGGAGCGTACATTGACATGATGCTAAAAAGGTTTAGCATGGAAGATTCCAAAAGAGGTCTCATCTTGGATGAGCCATGGAATACATCTCTCCAAGAAACAAGCCCCAAAGACACACGAGGAGAGAAAGCCGTATGAGTAAGATTCCTTATGCTTGACAATAGGATCTATCATATATGGTATGATATGTACTAGACCGGATGTCGCTCATGCACTTAGTGTAACAAGCGAGATATCGGTCGAATCCGGAGAAGAACTTTGGAAGGCGTTGAAAAATATCCTAAAGTACTTAAGAAGAACTAAGGATGTATTTCTTGTCTACGGTGGAGTGCGAATTAAAACTAGAGGGCTTCATAGACTCAAGTTTTCAAAGCAGACCAAGATGATGATAAATCCGTTTGAGGTATGTGTTTACCTTAAGCGGTGGCGCGATGAGTTGGAAAAGTTCAAAGCGACAAGCGATTCTTGATTCGATTGTGAGGCGAGTACATAGGCGCAAGTGAAGGCGCAAAGGAAGGCTATTTGGATGAAGAAGTTCATTACCGAACTTGGTGTGGTTCCTAGCATTAAAGGACCGGTGCCTTTATTACGTGACAACCTTTGGAGTACATTGCATAAGCTAAGGAACCCAGGTCTCATCGAGAAATCCAAAAACACGTGTTGCGGCGATTTCATTTGATCGAGAGATCATTGAAAGAGGAGGCGTCACCACAGGCGTGTGGACTCTCAAGACAATATTGCGAGATCCATTTACTAAAGCGTTAAACAACAATGGCAGTTTGATCGTCACTTAGAGAAGATGGGTATGAGATACCACGGCGATTGGCTTTAGTGCAAGTGGGAGATTGAAAGTATTATGCATACAAGCCGATCATGTATGATGATAAAGCATATCTTGTGTAATCAATCTTATTTATTTATTAATAAAAGAATTATTTATTAAAGGCATTTATTATCTACATGGTCTTTGTTTTAATAATATGTGATAAACCCATAGTTTTAAGCAGCGCTTTTAGAATAATGATGATGATCATTCTAATGAGATCTAAATTCTTAGAAAGCTTAAAACTAAAATAGTTCCCAATCATTGGATTACTAAATTGGGGATTAGTGAATCCAGGATAGATTGGTACATCATACGTTGCTTGCTCATTGGATGAGGATGATTGATCTCATGATCATTTTGTGTGGAGACACTAAAAAGCAAGTATGTAGGTGCTTATTAGAGAATAAGTTCCTTTGAGCGTGACTCGCTAAGGAATACCTAATGGAGTTTTACTTACTGTCGATAGGAATTTCTGTAGTGATAGTAGTACAAATGATCCTTAGACTTGAGATCATCATAGTATCTTATATATAATGAATTACACTTTGACTTATTCCTTAAGACTCTTAGAGTATATCAAAGGGTATGCTTGGGTGTAATAAGTTATATATGAAGATAATGAATGATCGATAAAGAATCTACCACTTCTAGTAAAAGGAGAAATGTCTATGTGATTCGATAAATGACAACCCAGGAATCCTTGGCAAGGTGGAATGAAATTAGAAAGTAGTTTCTAATTTGCATTCATTAGGAGTTATTCATTTAGGAATCGAAATACATATAATTAAATAAAATAAGACTTGATGAAGTAATTCCATGTCTTATATTTAATTGGGACATTGTATGGTGGAAGGATTGAATTGTACGGTAACTATTTACTCAAAGGTTCTTTTATGATTAATGTTGAAATCTATATTATACGGAAAGTCGTTGATGATGCTGGGAGGCTTATCCTATTGTAGAATAAATATTATTTATTTAAATAAATTATTTGTTTAATTTATTTATTTAAATGAGATTAGAATTGTTCTAATTGATTTATTCACAATAGGTTTAATATGGAGAACCTAAAGGGTCACACCATAAAAGGAAGAATAATTATTTAAGAAGTTAATGGCATAATTGTAATAATAATATGTTAAGTATATTTAATTTAATCTATGGTGATAGAATAAATTAAATAGCTTAATATTTATTATTTAATATTTTAGAAATATTAAATATAAATTAATAAGAGAGTCTTATTATTATTATTATTATTATTATTATTATTATTTTAATTTCTAAAAGGTTTAGGAATTAATTTAATATTAGTACTCTCATTTATTCCTAATTGGATTAGGAAAGAAAATTAGTTAAAGGAGTTTAATTAATTACCCCTAATAGGATTAGGAGCCCATTTAATTAAAAGAGTTTAATTAAATAAATAATACCTTATTTTAATTAAAATAGGGTTACATGATATCTTTATAAGAGAGTCTTATATTAGATATCTAATATCGTAATTCTAGATTTGGAGAGTACGCCCCTTTTTCTTATATGAGATAGGAAAAACTAGGGTTTGAGCCATATATCCCTTCTTCTTGAATAATTATTCTTCTTTGGTGGATCACTATAGAGGCCATACACTTGGGTGGCTTACATTGATCAAAGGAAGGAATCTGCAGGAGATTGAGGAGATCATGGAGAAGTAGGAGGTGAACTCGTACTGAGGAAGCTTCGTTTCTACAAGGGTATGATTTCATAATTTCTTATTCTTCGTTTAATTAATAATATGCATAAAGGATGATCCGGGTAATTGGTTTGTGAAAATTTTTAAAATCTGATTTTATCTCGCTTCCGCTAAATTTTGCAATTTGATTGCTACTTTGATTTTCATAAAACCTTTTCATATATGTATGGGTATGCATTTAGAATAATTTATTGGGCATAAATTGTTGTATAAAATTATTATTTTATGAAAAAATATATATATATTTCTTAGAAACTGCTTTTTGAATTATTTCTTTTTAATTGTATCCGTGGGTGAATTGTTTTCAATTTGCATCTGTGGGTAATTATTTTTTTAAGGCATGATCGCCGAAGAAAAAAAAAAAAAAAAAAAAAGAAGTTGAATCCGTGCATATCAATTTATTAAAGGAATCCGTGTGTTGTTTAATATTTATTAAAGGAATCCATGTTGCTATCAGGTTGCAGGTATATGTATGTTTTAAGGTGGCAGTTATTATATAATATATATAAATATACTTATAGCACCTGTTTGGTCAAAAAAAAAAAAAAAAAAAAATTTGACCAAGATTCAAGCAAAGCAGGTCCGGCCTTGTAAATAAAAAAAAAGGTAGGACTTTTATTATATATATATATATATATAATTGTTATATACATATATATATTAATCTTAATAATTTTATAATTAAAATAAAAGAGTTTATTTTAATCTTGAAATTGGATTTCATGCAACATAAAATTGCCCATTAAATGATACTCATATATATATGGAATGATTTTATTTATTGATACATATGATGATATGTATGATAATAAATGGGATTGATTATGGACAATTGACCAATATGATTGGATTTATTTTAGTTGGATGTTTGAATGAATTGATTTTATTAAATGGGGGTCTGCGTGCACTCGCCTTTTCGGTTTTTTTCAGATGTAAATTCTATCTCTCTCCTATGTACTTCCCTCGATCACGATCAAGGTTTCTATTTAAATTAAATAGTTTATGTAATAGGATTAGTTAGAATTTTTTTTTAAAGAACCGGAGATCAAGAAACGCTTGAAGACCCGTTTGTAATGGAGCCCGGGTTTAAATGTAATAGTTATATTTAAATGTTTATTCTTTGCACCCTAGGGTTTGACCTTTTGGTTCACTTGGTGGCTCTAGTGAACCAAACTAGAATAAAAGTCCATAATCAATCCGGGTAGAATATAGTATTCTATATGTGCATGCTAGTATTATATATATTATATATTATGCAAACATGCTTCGCATGTTTAATAATATGATGCGTATTTTATATATATATTGCATCGCATGCGCTAAACAAGATGAGACTAATAATAACAAATCCTCAAAGTTTTTTTTATATTAAGTCTTAAGCGTTCAAAGATATTTAGAATATCGAACGTCGCCTTCTAGCATGATAAAATTAATAGAGTATTAAATATTTAATATGAGTTTGTTGTGTCACCACAAGGCAAGTATTAAGTATTTAAGATGTTAATTTATCACATTTGATTCTTATAAAGAAAATTGAACAATATTGTTTTGTTGTATCACCACAAGGGCGATATTTTACTTTTTTGAATATATGGAAGTGCTAGGTTGGACTTAACTTAGATAATTTTGATTCGGATGTGCCACCACTTGATCAAAATAATCCAAGAGGCAAAACATAAGGAATTACATGTTGTTGTAATTAACAAGGAGTTGTCTACCTATTTATTTATATATAGTTTGTTGTGTCACCACAAGGCTATATATATTTGAAATGGGATCCTTATTCTCACTAGCAAAAACTTTAATTAGTTTTTGCCAAACTATATAAATGAGGGTAATATAGTTTGAAGAAAATAGTGGGAGATACCAATATAAAATAAGACCTAATTTATTTTGGTAATTAATAAATGAATGTTTGCTAAAATATTGTCTTTTTACATGCGTAATTTTGAAAATGTCACATTCACTAATTTCATCGCTGAAGCATACTTGATGCTAACAAACTGGCCGGACCGAACTACACTGGATTTGGTTAAGGAATCTGAGAATTGTTCGTTTCTTTGAAAAGATTTCTTATGTCCTAAATTCGCCTGCACTGCAAAAAGTTGCGAGGGATGACCTCTAAGGAAGAGATTGCTACTTTTAAACAAAGGGCAAGATGATGCATCTGTGGCTCAATGCATCATGCTCGCATCCATGAGTAACGAGCTTCAACCACAAGATGAAAACATGGATGCTCCTACTATGCTCTTGCACCTTCGAGAGTTGTATGGTGAGTGAAGGAGAGGCGCTAGATATGAAATATCTAAGGAGCTCTTCCGATCTCGGATGACCGAGGGCACTACCGTTGAGACTCATGTCCTAAAGATGATCAATCTGATTGAACGTCTTGGACAGCTTGGGTTCGTCATGGATGGGGAGTTGAGTCAAGATTTAGTCTTGCAGTCACTCCTAGACACCTTCTCACAATTTGTTGTGAATTTTCACATGAACAAGTTGGATGTCAGCTTGCCTGAATTACTTAACATGTTGAAAACTGCTGAAGGTCATTTCCCATCCAAGAAGAACCATGTCTTAATGGTGGATGATTCTTCCAAGAAAAGAAGAGGCCCAAGGTATCTTCTCAAAAAGAAGAAATCCAAGAAGGCTAAGGAAAGGCGAAAGTGAAGGATCAAAGAAACTCGATCAAACTAGCAAGGGAATTTGCTTCCATTGCAATAAAGTCAAGGTCATGGAAGAGGAACGCAAGGATTATCTCGCGAGAACAAAAGCAGAGGAAGCTTGAGAAGCTTCAATCCTAATCAAGGTTTGTTTATGATTGAAATTAATTTTTCCGAAAGTCAATCATCTACTTGGGTATTGGATCTGGGATGTGGTTCTCACATATGTAATAATATGCGGTGGACCGGTCAAGTAGAAAGTCGAAAGCAAGGATGAGGTTGTCCTACGAGTGGGAAATGGAGCAAAGGTCTTTGCATTAGTGTGAGGGACTTATTGTTTAAGCACCGCCTACTACGGCAAGTTCATTAATTTAAATAATTGTTATTTTGTTCCAAATATCATTAGAAACATTATTTCTATCTCTGTATTGGATATGGATGGTTTTAATATTATATTAAAGAACAACAGATTGTTCCATTTATAATGATAATGTTTTATATGGTGTTGGTAATTTGCGAAATGGACTTTATATACTTGACTTGCATGAAAATATATTTCAAATTGAACAAACTAAGAAAAGGAAAAGAGATGATGTTAATTATACCTTCATGTGGCAATTTGTAGACTTACTTCATATTAATGAATCAAGATTATCCAAGTTGCATAAAGATGGGCTCTAGAGATATCTCGATTATGAATCATATCCAAACTGTGAATCTTGTCTCATGGGTAAAATGACTAAATCTCCTTTTAGTGGAAAAGGAGAAAGAGTTCTGAGAGTTGTTAGGGTTGGTACACACGGATGTATGTGGACCTATGACAACGAATCGCATACGAGGAGGGTATTCTTATTTTATTACATTCACCATGCGACCACTCAAGATTTGGATATGTGTATTTAATGAAATACAAATCTGAATCATTTGAAAAGTTCAAAGAGTTCAGAAGTGAAGTTGAGAAGAAAACTGGTAAGAGTATTAAGATTCTTCGATCTGATCGAGGAGGAGAATACTTAAGTGGTGAGTTTCTCAATTGTCTCAAAGAAAATGGTATAATCTCACAATGGACTCCACCAGGACGCCTACAAATGAATGGTGTATCTGAAAGGAGAAATCGAACATTGTTGGACATGGTTCGATCTATGATGAGCTTTACCGACCTTCCAGGTTTCCATTCGGGGATATGCCCTAGAGCCTACCGCATACCTACTTAACAAGGTACCTACAAAATCCGTCCCCAAGACCCCATATGAGTTATGGACGGGGAGGAAACCAAATCTTAAGCATGTTAAGACTTGGGGTTGTCCAAATTTTATGTCAAAAAGTTTGAAAACGATAAGTCTGCAGACTAGATCCGACAAATGTAGATTTGTGGGATATCCTAAAGAAACATCGGGTATTATTTCTATCATCCAACCGATCAAAAGGTGTTTGTTATGAAACATGTTGCCTTCTTGGAAAAGGAGTTTATCCTTGAAGGGGTCAATGGAGTAAAATATATCTTGAAGAAGTTCAAGAACCACAAAATACTACTGATCAAAGTGAGGTACCTAACCAAGTAGAGATTCCTTCATACCACACCCCTATTCAGAATCGGAAGAGTACCAAAGATACCAGATAGGTATGGATTTGTCATAGAAGATGACAATGAGGTACGCATCATAGATGATGATGATCCATTGAATTACTGAACAAAGGCTATGAGTAGTAAAGACTCAGAGAAATGGAAAGAAGCCATGAAATCCGAGATGGACTCCATGTATGAGAACCAAGTATGGACTTTGGTCTCACCCACCAAGGCATTAAACCTATTGGGTGTAAACGGGTCTTTAAAAGAAAGACTGGAGCAGACGGCAAGGTAGAGACCTATAAGGCCCGACTGGTTGCAAAAGGTTTCAAACAAAGACAAGGAGTTGACTATGACGAAACCTTCTCACCAGTAGCAATGCTCAAGTCCATTCGGATTTTGCTTGCGATTGCGACTTACCATGACTACTAAATCTGGCGGATGGACGTGAAAAGCGGCCTTCCTCAATGGGAAACTTGAGGAGGATGTGTATATGACACAACCGGAGGGATTTGTTTCAAAGGTTGGAACAAATCAAGTCCGTAAAGTCGCAACGATCCATTTATGGATTAAAGCAAGCTTCTCGTAAGTGGAACATCCGTTTTTGATGAGACAATCAAAAGTTTGATTTTATCAAAAATGAGGATGAACCATGTGTGTACAAGAAGGTAAGTGGGAGCGCTGTTTCATTCCTTGTATTATATGTTGATGATATATTACTGATAGGGAATGATATTCCTATGCTGCAAACAATTAAAATCTGGTTATCTAAACACTTCTCCATGAAGGACTTGGGAGAAGCATCCTATATTTTGGGGATAAAGATCTATAGAGATAGATCTAATAGGATGCTTGGCTTATCCCAAGGAACGACATCGACATGATGCTAAAAGGTTTAGCATGGAAGATTCCAAAAGAGGTCTCATGCCGATGAGCCATGGAATACATCTCTCCAAGAAACAAGCCCCAAAGACACGAGGAGAGAAACCAGTATGAGTAAGATTCCTTATGCTTCAAAGAATAGGATCTATCATGTATGGTATGATATGTACTAGACCAGATGTCGCTCATGCACTTAGTGTAACAAGCGAGATATCGGTCGAATCCGGAGAGAAGAACACCGAAGGCGGTGAAAAATATCCTAAAGTACTTAAGAAGAACAAAGGATGTATTTCTTGTCTACGGTGGGTCCGAATTAAAACTAGAGGGCTTCACAGACTCAAGTTTTCAAGCAGACCAAGATGATGAGAAATCCTTTTGGGTATGTGTTTACCTTAAGCGGTGGCGCAGATGAGTTGGAAAAGTTCAAAGCAAAACAAAGCGATTCAATTGATGAGAGGCAGAGGCGATACATAAGCGCAAGTGAAGTGCGCAAAGGAAGTCGTTTGGATGAAGAAGTTCATTACCGAACTTGGTGTGGTTCCTAGCATTAAAGGATCGGTGCCTTTTATTCGCGTGACAACCTTTGGAGTACATTATGCAAGCTAAGGAACCTGTGTCTCATCGAAATCCAAACACGTGTTCATGGCGATTTCATTTGATCGAGAGATCATTGAAAGAGGAGACGCCGTCACCGAGGCGTGTGGACTCTCAAGACAATATTGCAGATCCATTTACTAAAGCGTTAACACAACAATGGCGGTTTGATCGTCACTTAGAGAAGATGGGTATGAGATACCACTACGATTGGGCTTTAGTGCAAGTGGGAGATTGAAAGTATTATGCATACAAGCCAATCATGTATGATGATAAAGCATATCTTGTGTAATCAATCTTATTTATTTATTAATAAAAGAATTATTTATTAAAGGCATTTATTATCTACATGGTCTTTGTTTTAATAATATGTGATAAATCCATAGTTTTAAGCAACGCTTTTAGAATAATGATGATGATCATTCTAATGAGATCTAAATTCTTAGAAAGCTTAAAACTAAAATAGTTCCCAATCATTGGATTACTAAATTGGGGATTAGTGAATCCGGATAGATTGGTGCATACTTTGCTTGCTCATTGGATGAGGATGATTGATCTCATGATCATTTGTGTGGAGACACTAAAGCAAGTATGTAGGTGCTTATTAGAGAATAAGTTCACTGAACGTGACTCGCTAAGGAATACCTAATGGAGTTTTACTTACCGTCAATAGGAATTCAGTAGTGATAGTAAGACAAATGATCCTTCGACTTGAGATCATCATAGTATCTTATATATAATAAATTACACTTTGACTTATTCCTTAAGACTCTTAGAGTATATCAAAGGGTATGCTTGGGTGTAATAAGTTATATATGAAGATAATGAATGATCAATAAAGAATCTACCACTTCTAGTAAAAGGAGAAATGTCCTATGTGATTCGATAAATGACAACCCAGGAATCCTTGGCCAAGGTGGAATGAAATTAGAAAGTAGTTTCTAATTTGAATTCATTAGGAGTTGTTCATTTAGGAATCGAAATACATATAATTAAATAAAATAAGACTTGACAGTAATTCCATGTCTTATATTTAATTGGGACATTGTATGGTGGAAGGATTGAATTGTACGGTAACTATTTACTCAAAGGTTCTTTTATGATTAATGTTGAAATCTATATTATCTGGAAAGTCGTTGATCGCTAGGGAGGCTTATCCCTATTGTATAATAAATATTATTTATTTAAATAAATTATTTGTTTAATTTATTTATTTAAATGAGATTAGAATTGTTCTAATTGATTTATTCACAACAGGTTTAATATGGAGAACCTAAAGGGTCACACCATAAAAGGAAGAATAATTATTTAAGAAGTTAATGGCATAATTGTAATAATATGTTAAGTATATTTAATTTAATCTATGGTGATAGAATAAATTAAATAGCTTAATATTTATTATTTAATATTTTAGAAATATTAAATATAAATTAATAAGAGGAGTCTTATTAATATTATTATTATTATTATTATTATTTTAATTTCTAAAAGGTTTAGGAATTAATTTAATATTAGTACTCTCATTTATTCCTAATTGGATTAGGAAAGAAAATTAGTTAAAGGAGTTTAATTAATTTCCCCTAATAGGATTAGGGAGCCCATTTAATTAAAAGAGTTTAATTAAATAAATAATACCTTATTTTAATTAAAATAGGGTTACATGATATCTTTATAAGAGGAGTCTTATATTAGATATCTAATATACGTAATTCCTAGATTTGGAGAGTATGCCCCCTTTTCTTATACAGATAGGAAAAACTAGGGTTTGAGCCATATATCCCTTCTTCTTGATAATTATTCTTCTTTGGTGGATCACCTATAGAGGCCACACACTTGGGTGGCTTACATTGATCAAAGGAAGGAATCTACAGGAGATTCAAGGAGATCATGAGAAGTAGGAGGTGAACTCGCATGCGAGGAAGCTCGTTTCTACAAGGGTATGATTTCATAATTTCTTATTCTTCGTTTAATTAATAATATGCATAAAGGATGATCCGGGTAATTGGTTTGTGAAAAATTTTAAAATCTGATTTTATCTCGCTTCCGCTAAATTTTGCAATTTGATTGCTACTTTGATTTTCATAAAACCTTACACATGCTACAAGTATAAACTCTTAAAACACCAAAAACATTAACAGAGACGGATTTATGAGGTCTGACATTTGACTGTCAGACTCTAATTTTCCGATTTCCGATTTGAGAAATCTTTAAATTGCAGCATCTAGATGTTATAGATCCTCGATCTAACAACCCGCATCACTTATTAACACGCTAATACACAACTTTAAACAACCAATTACAACAAATAACCTCAGATCATAAAATTTCTAAATTTTGGGATTTTATACATTTCAAGCTTGATCTTTGATTTGCTTTTGATTTTGTTCTTGTGAAGTCGATACACCGATCATGGCTCATCTAACCACTCACTCTTACTCTACATTTCGGATTTTTAGAGAGAGAAGTGCTTTGGCTTAAATGAGAAATAAAGTAGCCATTTCTCTCTCTTTAAATCTATATAATTAATATGATACAATGTATATAGATGCTAAGTTTGGTGATTCTTGGACAACGAGAAGTCACATGCTAGGCTAGAATTATTCCCAACTCAATTATTTGCTAAATTTGCAAGATTTGCTTCCAATAATTAACAAATAAGACAAAAGGGTAAAATGGTAATTTCTATACCAATAATTGATTACTACCTTTAATAATGCACAAGGGTATTTTAGACTTCTCACTTTCATTATTAAGGGCATTTTAGACATTGGCCACAACCCTTAGGGTTTAGGGTTTAACACTTTAGATTTTAGCAATTAAAATTCCATAACTGTACATTAGGGTTCATGACAGAGCAATTAGGGTTTTAAACTGTAAAATTAGGGTTTTCTAAATTATTGGAAAATTTAATTTAATCATTAGGGTTATGCCTAATTAGGGTTGTAATTAAAAATATAAACCTTATATATTACATTTAAATTCCCAAATTAGGATTATAATGTCCGAATTAGGGTTTTAAATCCCTGAAACAAAAATTAGGGTTTCTAGAACCGATTTCTAGGGTTTTTTATCAGACGTTAGGATTTTCTAACTGAACGCTAACGTTCCTAATATATATTTAGGGTTTGACACTGATTATATTTATCTGGTCAACCCTTGACCCTTAACCACATACTGTACACATAAATAACCATATTCACATAATATATTCACGTATATACTTAATCCTGAATAATTCACCTAATTCCTTCACAGAATTTTGAAATCCACAAAATTCCATCTCAAAAACGTCAAACGCATACACTAATTTTCTGTCTAGGTCTATTATTTGACCTTAAATAAATCAAATTCAAATTTTTAAAATCTTCTAAATTCTCGGGTTGTCACATTCACCCCTTCTTCTAAGAATTTCGTCCCCAAAATTCAACTTACACCGTATACCATACACCTTACAGCATTCATACATATCATCGATGCTACCCAATACACCACCACAAGAGTAATATTTTAAAATCAGGCTTTGAGGAGTTACATAGACTATTTGTCTATCATTTTCGCAAAGGTTTTATGGAAGTTCATCCGCAAACCGTCATAACTTACGGACATAGAGGGTAATTAGCCCTTATATGCCTGTACTTTGCCAAATCACTTTGGTCCGATCTCATTTTCATCTTTGCCATAGGCACAAAATTAATTTACCTCAGTCTTATTATAGAATTCCATACCAAAACAATTTGGTTCGGGAAATTTCTTTCAATGAACACTTAGAGTTTTCATAAACATTAGTCTAGCTGATTCAAATAGCATAGACTCATATCAATAATTCAATTCAATAGAATTATTTAAGTGTAGCCAAACCCCTTTGGCAAATTAAAATTTTTGAAAACATTTTCGAGAATGACGCCATGATGCCGCATCAGTATTACCATCCGCGTTTGAGGATCTTTGTCATTGTATGACTTTGTCATAACACATCATACAATAGTGGAATAGCGATTTTAGATCAAATTCACACTAAGTATTCCCGTATTTACAACTCCATCACATTTTATCATCTCCGCTTTTGTTACATACGGTACATAAGTGATAATTAAAATAACTTTGATACTTCAAATCATTTTGCGTCTCAGCCAAATTAAATAAGTAGCATAGATCGTGATTTTAAACCATTTCAAAAATGATTACTTAGTCTACATTTTTTAAAGCACATAGTGCGATTTAGCTTGATGTCAAAATTTGAAGTCTAGCATAGCTAGGAGTTTAGGAAAACTTATGTCTCCACTAACAATCATATGCTTAACAATCTATCTGTTCCTATTATTCTCAATACTTCATTCACACATAACTATACCCAGTTCATCAAACCACACTTATGAGTTTATAAATTACCACAATCATATGAGTTTAAGAACTTACCCTAGTCAGACCTTTGGCGCCCATTCGCTGAGGGGTTCATAAACATTTCATATAACTATGAGTCAAGAATGTCACATAAGTATAAATTTTAAGAACTCGTACTTAACCTTGTATCCTCTACCTATAACCTATCCATTTGTTATACACACGAGAAATGAATCACCCTCTTAACATGCATATAGCAAATAACGCGACACAAACATTTTAATGATTATCAATACCAGAAACTAAGTGGTTTTTACACCAAGTACAATCCCTCACCCCATACAAGGAATCATACAACCTACCAATCTCTGGCTACGAGTCCTCAATTGAAATCCCCACCTAATCTTAACCCCTTCTCCATACTGTAATTTCATTCAATCCGTATTCATAATCCTTTTCTGGATCTGTACCAATTCATAGCACAACTGATACACGACAATCTTGCTGCAAACTTTTCCATCATTCGCTTGATCCTTCTCCATACTATAACCTTATCAAATCACGGGGTGATCTCATCGTATATATTACGATTCAATTCTATATCTTGATCATTTTGTTTTATGATCTCCTATCACTGCACTTTCGGTCTTTTAGACTCGATCTATTCATCACTACTGTTTAACTTTATTATCAGAGTTAGGGAACTCTGTGTCTTTACAACTCACCGAGATTCATCTTTGAATCTTACTGACACACTAACTCTATTTTAGTTAGATCTTATCCTAATCACTGCGGTTATTAGTCTCAGGTATTCCCTACCTAAGCTTCATAACCAACAGCTTTGATACCAACTGTAGCGCCCCTGAACCGCCGCGGATCCGGTCCACTATTTGTATAACTGTTGCGGAAGATATAAACATAGATTGTTTATACAGTACACTTTACACACTATTCCCAAAATCGAATAACCTTAACTTATACACAATTCATAAAAACTATCTAACACATAACATATTAATAAATTACTTTTATAAATCTAGCTGCACACATAGTCCCAAGCTGAACTTGGCATTATCCTTTTCCTGTATCCGAACGCATTCACCTTAATCTGCAATGTTTTAACACGATATAACAAGGGTGAGCTTGAAAGTTGCCCAACAAGTTTAAAAAATAATTTAAAGATATATCATGATTGAAAGAGTATGAATAATAAGCTGGATATCCTTCACAATGTATTTTTGAATTAGCATTAACAAAATTTGACTGAACAAGTATTGAACAGGAACAATTATATATGGATCAACCGGTAATGAAGGTGATCAGCCTTTTATACCTGACTTATGCATGTAATATGTACAGAGTACAATTCAACATGGCAATCAAAAATGATTAACCATAAGCATAACCGAATGAAACCACTCTTAATAGAGATAAGTAAAAGGAAACTTGCACGAGCAACTTTGATTACTAGTAACGCAATATAATAAGCTTCGGGACCTAATATTAATAATATAAATCTCCAATATTAGAATAATATCATCATAGTATAATACTATTATAAAAATATATAGAATAACCTAAACACATAGCACATAACCTTATCAGTCTATTCAGCACATAAAACTTAGCATCAAGTCAGACTATTGCAGTCCGAGTTGAAACCGACACAATTCTATCATCCCGACGGTCTAGTCGGACAAATATCGAGTTTAAGTTCAATTAAACTCTACCTAAACATTTAACCATGTCTCAGATAATTTTCTTATCAGTCAAAATATTTTTCATAGACTTGCAATAATTTTCAGATAATTAATAACATTTATCATGATTTTCCAATCATTTATATCATATTTAAATTAATTAAATACCACATAATTCCTTAATCATTAATATCTATTTATCATTAAATATTAATGAAAATCATAACATAATATTATAATATAATTATAATATCACAAAGTATTTTAATACCTTAAAATCATAATTATATGATTTTTAAAACAATTAAATCCATTATCGATAATTGATATTAATAATAAAATATCAATATTATCATGGCAAAATATCAAAAGTTATATTTTATAACTCAAAATATTTTTATAATACATAAATTATTTTTATATGATTTTTAAACCATTAATTTATTTTTCCATAATTATTTAATATATTTATTAAATAAACTAATTACCATTAATAATAAATTATTAATGAATTTCATCACAAAATATCAAAAGTCATTGAAAATAACTTAAAATATTTTCTAATATCACAATATAATTTTTCATGAATTAAAACCATTTTTAAATAATTTATTTAATATTATAATTAAATAAATAAATACCTTTTATATTTCAAAAATATTAAATATTTTTGAAATATACTCAAAATAATAAAAAACTAATTTTCGGACTTTAAAATAATTTTTCATAATTTATTATGTATTTATAATAATTAAAAATCATTTTTATCTATTTATTTAATTAATTAAATCATTTCCTAATTAAACTGTCGCTAAAAGTGGCCTATAGCGACAGAACCGTCGCTATAGGTGTTCTTGGCCATTTTCCAGAAATCATGTCAGAGGCCGAGGGGCTTGGTTTGACCATCATTAAGTTCTTAATCATAAGGTTTATGGGCCGTATAATATAATAGGATTATAGTATTGATGTAATACTATAATATTCATCAAGTTTAGTAGCCAAAACATATAAAATCTGCACGATCTAAGCCTTTGAAGTTCATGTCAGACACTGTTTTTAACTTTCTGGGTTTTAAAGATTTGAGGTACCTACTTTTAGCTCTTCAATCTTAGCATTCTGAGCTTTCATAATGTGTTTTCGTTGTTCAAATATGTAGTAGAGATGTCAAACAGAAACTCTAAATCATCAGATCATCAAATTAACATCACATGTGTAAGATCTAGCCGGTTAAACTTACTATCAGAAACATGTTCTTGATGAATTCTGGGTTTTCCAGAATTTAGCAAATCAGACGGTCAAGGCCATTTTGACCAGAAATAGTTTTGATTCTATAATATATATAGGTGTTATACCGACTTGTATTTGTAGATCACATACCAGAATACGACATAACAACAACAACATAGACTAAACACCAAAACACATGAAGATCTGAAGCACAGAAAAGCTTGTCAGGCGAAATCTAGGCAAATATGGGTTGTCCAGATTCCAGATTTCATGGTTGGTCAACGGGTTTTGACTGCCTATTACTTTCAATCTACACATATTATGGACTTGCTTCAAGTTGAAAATCAAAGACCACATAACATGATACAAGTATAAACTCTTAAAACACCAAAAACATTAACAGAGACGGATTTATGAGGTCTGACATTTGACTGTCAGACTCTAATTTTCCAGATTTCCAGATTTGAGAAATCTTTAAATTCGTGCATCTAGATGTTATAGATCCTTGATCTAACAACCCAGATCACTTATTAACACGCTAATACACAACTTTAAACAACCAATTACAACAAATAACCTCAGATCATAAAATTTCTAAATTTTGGGATTTTATACATTTCAAGCTTGATCTTTGATTTCTGTCTTTTGATTTTGTTCTTGTGAAGCTGATACCTGATCATGGCTCATCTAACCACTCACTCTTACTCTACATTTCGGATTTTTAGAGAGAGAAGTGCTTTGGCTTAAATGAGAAATAAAGTAGCCATTTCTCTCTCTTTAAATCTATATAATTAATATGATACAATGTATATAGATGCTAAGTTTGGCTGATTGCTGGACAAGAAGTCACATGCTAGGCTAGAATTATTCCCCAACTCAATTATTTGCTAAATTTGCAAGATTTGCTTCCAATAATTAACAAATAAGACAAAAGGGTAAAATGGTAATTTCCATACCAATAATTGATTACTACCTTTAATAATGCACAAGGGTATTTTAGACTTCTCACTTTCATTATTAAGGGCATTTTAGACATTGGCCACAACCCTTAGGGTTTAGGGTTTAACACTTTAGATTTTAGCAATTAAAATTCCATAACTGTACATTAGGGTTCTTGACAGAGCAATTAGGGTTTTAAACTGTAAAATTAGGGTTTTCTAAATTATTAGAAAATTTAATTTAATCATTAGGGTTATCCCTAATTAGGTTTGTAATTAAAAATATAAACCTTATATATTACATTTAAATTCCCAAATTAGGATTATAATGTCCGAATTAGGCTTTTAAATCTCCGAAACAAAAATTAGGGTTTTCAGAACCGATTTCTAGGGTTTTTTATCAGACGTTAGGATTTTCTAACTGAACGCTGACGTTCCTAATATATACTTAGGGTTTGACACTGATAAAATTTATCTGGTCAACCCTTGACCCTTAACCACATACTGTACACATAAATAACCATATTCACATAACATATTCACGTATAGACTTAATCCTGAATAATTCACCTAATTCCTTCACAGAATTTTGAAATCCATAAAATTCCATCTCAAAAACGTCAAACGCATACACTAATTTTACATGCTCAGTTCATTATTTGACCTTAAATAAATCAAATTCAAAATTTTAAAATTTTCTAAATTCTCGGGTTGTCACATTAATCATACCAAAAACATTCCATCAATGTACTACGGGTCAATGAGGACTTTTTTCACATCATTTGTAACATTACGGTTATGATTATACCGAATAATCCCTGGTCATAATCATACCAAGTCCATCTATGCACTACACGTAAAGCCCCCAAACTCGGGTACTTGAAACCCGAATTCGGTGCTTCACGATACCATTTCTATGAGCGGAATAATACTAATAATAATAATAGTAATATAAATATCAAACTTATCTTACATTTATCAGAGTCTAATAACAATTACGCCAACCTTTACTATAATTCTTTACATGATATATAATACATATCATTGTCTATATATTGTCTAACTATTACAAAAGATACCATTTAAACATGTTCTGTTTGCTTTCCTTTTCACTTGTTCTTGTTTGAACCTTCGAGTTGCTGAAAACATTTAAATTTAAGTAAGGGTGAGCATTTGGGTGCCCAGCAAGTAATAACAATGAGGAATATAATTATTTGAAAGAAATAAATGTTTTCTTTGTACATCACTTCTACAACGAATTTGTAGTTGTGAAGTAAACTGAACCGATAATAACAACATAACAATTCTATCTCAAATTTTTGAAACTACGTATTGAATATATATATAGGTATTATTTGACATACTATGAACATTGTTTTTAGTTTTTGCTAAGGTTTAGCAGAACTTCATCTGCAAACCGTTATAACTTACGGACGTTAGGTTGTACTTCCCATGGGCCCTGTATTGATCAATACTACATTGCTAGAACGATATTATCGTTCATCCTTTGTCCGCCAAGATAAAAAATTTTCCGTGATCGGGATGTTCATATTTTAGTCCGAATCCGAACCAAAACGATTTGATTGGATTCAAAAAGTTTTATCATATTCAACGATATTTCAAAATTTGTGTCTAGATGGTCAATTAGCTTGGACGTGTGTGTGTGTGTGTGTGTGTATATATATATATATATATATATATATATATATATATATCAACATGTGATTAAATACAATGATTATCCAAGTGGGGACACTTGTGTAACCATGTTTAGAAATTAACGAACAAAATATATATATATCTGAATTACCATATACTAACATGTTGATAAACAATGATCGGATATAGAATATATCACAATAGGGTTAATAATATAGCAGAATGATAATATAATTGTGAAACTTCTTACTCATGTCCATTGCATAAAGGAAATGCAAAGGTAAGATACTACCGATGATACCGCATACGATTCAGTAACTTAGTTCTATCTTTATATAACACCTATCAGTAATAAGATCATTTGATCGATTAGAATAACATACTATAACACATAGCACTTCTTATTGCAGTCAGCACAACCTAATCACATTGTCACATATGTTTAACAACCATTGAATAATAAATAAACAAGTATTTAATAAAATTATCTGAGTCCAGATCAATTTCTGAAACATGTCGATCTACCGACAGCTTTATCGGGTAATTATCGAGTCTAAGACTCTATCCTGTAGTTCAATTATCTGTTTAGACTATTTAAGTAACAGTCATATTATTTTTAAATGACTTATAATAATTTTTAAGTATTTATTAAAATTTTATCATGAATTTTCAAGCACCGAAATCATTATTAAATGAATTAAATATTAAACAATTCTATTATCATTAATATTTAATTAATATTAAACTATTAATGAGATCATTGCCAAAATATTAAAGTTTTTATAATAACTAAAAATATTTTTAAAGTATTAATATTAACCTTAAATGATTTTTAAAAGAATTAAAATCATTTTTAAATAATTACCATTACTATTAAAGTATTAATGTATTATTTATCAAAATATTAAAAGTCATTAATTATAACTTCAAATATTTTTAATTCATTAATATCCTTTTTAAATGATTTTTAAATAAGTAAAAACATTTTTAAACTATTTATTTAATATAATTATTAAATAAATCTAATATCATATAATATTAAATTAATATCATTATTAATAAAATTATCCTTTAAATATTAAAATTTTTAATTTATAACTTAAAATATCTTTAAACACTTTACTTTCATTTTAAATGATTTTTATAATATTAAAATCATTTTTAAACTAATTTATTTAATATTTTTATTAAATAATTCTAATATCGTTAATAGTAAATAATTAATGAAATTTACCTTTAAATATTTAAAGTTATATTTTATAACTTAAAATATTTTTAAACTATTTATTTTCATTTAAAATGATTTTTCTAATATTAAAATCATTTTTAAATTAATTTATTTAGTATAATTACTAAATTAATCTAATATCACTAATATTAAAATATTAATATTTTTCATGACAAAATATCAAAAGTTATATTTTATAACTTAAAATATTTTTATAATCATTAAATTATTTTTTGTATAATTTTTAAACCATTAATTTTATTTTTCATAATTTATTTAATGCATTTATTAAATTACTTAATTATCATTAATATTAATTAATTAATGAAATTCATCCCAAAATATTAAAATTTATCAAAAATAACTTAAAGTATTTTCTTATACCATAATATAATTTTAAACAATTTTTCATGTATTAAAATCATTTTTAAATAATTTATTTAATATTATAATTAAATAAATTAAATACTTTTAATATTCCAAAAATATTAAATCTTTATGAAATATATTAAAAATAATTAAAAACTAATTTTTGGATTTTAAAATAATTTTTAATAATTTATTTTGTATTTTTAATAATTAAAAACTAATTTTTTTATTTATTTAATAAAAATAATGAATTTTAAAAATAAACGATCGCTAAAGGACCCTATAGCGACGAAACTGTCGATGTACGTGTTTTTGAGTGTTCTTCCTCAAACCCAGAAATTCATCGACAGTGTGTAGGGTGCCTAGTTTGACCACTTATAAATTCCAATCCAAAGTGTTTCTGGGCTAGAGATTGATTCGATATTGTAGTACTCATGCAATGCTATAACTACAAACTGATTTTATGGTCAAATCATTAAACAACAAACAGATATAATCTCTCAAAAATATTGCCAGACGTTGTTCTTCATTTCTGGGTTTTCCAGAAATGAAGAACAGTACAAGGTACCTACTTTAGATCTTCATAACTTGCAATATTGGTAACATTTATGTGATTTAAGACATCTAGATTGTAGATAGCATGTAAGAGTAGAGATAAAAAATATAAAAACAAGAAAACAACAACACGGTAGCTAGATAAAGAATGGTCAAACCCTGTCAGCGACACTACTAAAGCGTTTTCTGGATTACCCAGAAAACGGTTCTCATTATTTTTGCATCTACTTTGATCGGCCACTGTGATCAACCCACTTGATTATTTAGTGATATAAAGGCATGACTTTGAAGTTTATGTAACATACTACAATATTATTACAACAGCAAGAACAACACAATAAAAATCTAACAGATCAAGAGTCATACAAATCTTGTCAGACACGATCTGGGCAGTTTCTGGGTTACCCAGAATTGCCCAATCGTGTTCGGTCAACGGTCTTTGACCACTAATAACATGCAATCGGTGCATGATCTGGACTTGGTTGTAGTTCCAGAACACAGACATCCCAGCATACAACAAGATCAAACATTTAAACAACAAAAAAACTTAACATCTTGAGATCTACATGGTCTGACATTTGTTGTAAGACCACCAAAACATTTTTTTTGCAAATTTTTGAAAACACTAATTTCATGTATTTAAATGTTATGGATCTATCAAATACTAACCCAGATCACTTAATTAGACTCCATACAACATATTTAAAAAAAAACTAACTTTTAACACAAGATTAAAGGTCAGAATATGGCTTAGGGTTTTATACCTTTCTAAGAAAAATTTTGATTCTAGCTTCTGATTTTGATGTGTTTGTTCGTGGGGCTGGTCTTAGGAACTGATCTAGCAAATATTTTCGGAGGTTAGAGAGAGAGAGGGACTTGGATGGTTATTGTGATCAAATGAGCTACTAAATGCAATTTCTCTCTCTTCAATTTTATTTATAATAATTGTATGCAATTAATGGCTGACCCAAGTGGCTGGTTGCTGGTGTTTGAAGTCAATGGAGTTAGTAATATTAGGTCACCCACTCCAACAACTCTAACACTTGTCAAATTCTAATAATACAATAGGGATAAAATGGTCTTTTTGCTTGGAAATTTAAGGGCAATCTTGTAATCCTTGAAAACCCTTAGGGTTTAACCCTAAGGTTTAGCACAAATCAAATATAGAATTTTTAATTTAGGGTTTGCTCAAAAATAAAATTAAATAAATTTTAGTTTCTAAAATTTTGAAATTAGGGTATCCTAATTATGATTAATTTTCTAATTAATTTATACAGGAACATTAGGGTTTAATATCCCTAATTATAATTAACATTGCTAAAATAGCAATTAGAGTTTATTCTTTTGGTAATTAGGGTTACCAAATTAAAATTAGGGTTTCAAATCACTAAATTAGAGTTCTAGTTTAGTAATTAGGGTTTAACAACTTAGGGTTTCTATAATTAACAATTTGTAATTCTAATACTTGTTAATTAATCACATTAACACAATTACAAACAATCTCGAACTCTACTTTGAGTTTCAAATTAGGGTTTAGCATTTAAAATTAGGGTTTTATAATTAGGGTTTTATAATGATTAATTAGGATTTCTAAATTTAAATTAGTGTTTACCTAATTAATCAAATCATTATATAATACACAACATAAATCATATAACACGGTTATATAACATTCTTAAACTCATAATTGATTTTCAATTTAGGGTTTCCATAGAAAACTAGGGTTTAACCAATTAATATTAGGGTTTTGAAATTAAACACCATAATTGACCAACCATATATATGATTACATATTTGAAAAATAAAAATTTAATTAATATTATATTATTATTCTTATTTCTTGATAATAATCCAAAATTAGGGTTTGGATTCCATATTTGATTTATTCTTCATATTTAACCTTAATAATTAAGGTAAAATAATTAACTTAATAAGTTGTACTAAAATTCATATAATAAATAATTATTATAATTACTCTACAAATTAATCCATGTATTATTTAAATAATATATGCTTATATTTTCATGGAAAATAATTTATAAAACATTTCCACTATAAAATTAATTATTATAAAAATATACTTTTTAATAATCAATAATTCTAAAATAAATTTATTTGTAAATATTCAAGTAATAAATATATTTTTATTTATCACATAATTACACATACACCATATCTTGTACAAATCCTTATCTTTAAAAAAAAAAAAATTATATGCAAAATTTCCTATTTAATTATATAGAAAATATCGGGTTGTTATGTGACGCCCCCAAAACAGGTATACAACACCCATTCTGAGTCATCAAAATACATGGAACAGAAACAACTACAACTTTATTAATACAACATAAAAACTGTGAGTTTAAATAAAAATATTGTCATCTAGACAATATCCACACTCAAATAAGTCCTCATTTCAATTATTGATACATTATTTTACAAAAATGGTGAGAACTACTAAAATAACTTCTAGAACTATCATTCCATATCCCGACTAGTACTCGCTACATTCTCGCCTCCTGAGAAGAAAAATGGAACAAAAAGGAAAAGGGTGAGCTCAACTAGCCCAGTAAAGAACATTATGACTAAGATAATACAAAACAAATTATCGTTAGTCTTCAACAGAGAAAAATATAATAGAATACAATAGACAACAAGTTTTAAATCAATATTCGCAGCGCAAATAATAATTCATTAGAAGAGTTAAGTAGAGAATGAAATCTACCATCTTCTATATATGAATATAAAACTTCATCGTCTATCTTTTATCCCTGTAACATCAATCAATATATATCTGGAATCAAATATTCATCTTTGCACTACAGGCCAAAGATATTCAGTTATATCATCATTTAGGAATGAGGATGATGAAAAATATTTTAAAGAAAACGAATCCAGTGAAACAAAAGAACAAATATTAAGGATTCGTACTTTAAACAATCCAAGTTCAAAAATACTTTATAAATAACCAGAGTGGAGTAAAATTCAAGAATGATCAAAACATAGATCCAATCAAAGATAGGAATCATAACAGACAATCTTGGACACAGAAAAGAAAATTTAATTTTTCTGTGAATAGTGTCGTATTCGTGAATAGTGCCGTATATGTGAATAGTGCCGTATACGTGAATAGTAACTCCGACACCAAAAGATAGAAATTTCACAAAAAACATCATCATGCTTCGTGAATAGTACTCGTGAATAATAACCCGTGAATAGTAACCCCGACATGAAAAAGTTCAAAATTTGATAAAAAGTTCCAACCAATATTTCGGCATAATGATATTGAAGAAATAATATCATTTAAAAAAAAATAATATCCCTTATCTCAGAAAGAATAGTACTTCTGACTGGAATATTGGATATAGTGCTGAAAGAAATTGTGCCGTATAACAATACTCAAAGTATTAAAATACTCACAAAATACGCTCGATATTATAGAGAGGGAAAGAGAGAGAAATCTGTAGTTTCTGGTCTGATTTTCAATTATAATAAGCACCCTATTTATAGAAAAATGTTTAGAACACCAAAGCAGAAAATTTAATATAATATATATATATATATATATATAAATTTTCTACGCCCAATATTTCAGTCAAAGATCAGCCAATCAAGTAGTCTACATCACAAAAAAAACGTTTTTGTAAATTAAAATATTTAAAACTTTCAAAAATCAATTATTTCGGAACTTCAATAATTCATAATAAATAGCCCTTTTATCAGAAAATTCGAATCTCACAACATTTTATAGGAAATTCAATTCTCTACAACTTTGCAGAAGAAAGATTTTCCAAATTCTAAACAGAAATTGACCGAAATCCATAAATGAGTGATTTTACAAGCTATAATCAAATTTCAGTCAACAAATGGGCCCACAGACATGTTTAACATGTTTTAAACAACTTTTGCAACAAAAATACTCTTCCTCCTCATATGCTCATATATCCCAAATTCATTGTAAAAAATATCATCATTATTATATAATATAATAAAATATTATTTTATCAAAAAAGATAAAATATCAATTTTTAACAATTGTCACTTTAATTTTTTTTTCCATCTATAACCACATAAAATCAATATTTTCCTCATCATGTAAATCAATAATTAATTATTCACAAATAATATTACAGAATCACAAAGATCTGGCAACGGTAGTTCAGGAAAGAGGGGCTTTCAATAAGAATTTCTCCTTCTACGTGGCTTGATTAGGTGACCAAACCTCTCCTTAGATGTAACTTTCTAGACATTGCCAATAATGTTTTCTAATAATATTATTCAGATAATATGAATTATTGCTTCGATAATGGAAAATATTGTGTAGTGACAATTATTGAAACAACAAAGAATATAAAATATCAACGAAGCAATTATTGAATCAATAAAATAAAATAATGAGCAATAACTCATCGTGAACAATTATCGAGTAGTGCCTTCACGTAAGAATCAATAATTGGTACAATACCGGTGTTATCTTCTTTGTGCAACAACGCCAGACATCGTGTTTTAACCACCGGGTATTCCAACAAAGTGTTAGCAGTAAAAACTAAATCGTTATTTATAAACAACTTATACTTGTCATTTTCTTCATCCAATAGCTTTTACGTTATGGGGCCCACATAAATTGCGTCGTAAATGCGAATATTATTCCCCCGATAGCAAGAATATTCCACGACCAAACGAATAGTCTCCAAACAACAATGAGTATTTTATAACCACTTGCTTATTTGAAATATTTAGCATTTTACCCATAACTAACCACATTAATCAAATCAACCCTTACTATTTCAAAATGATAAATAGAGGAAATTAAATTTCATTTAATAATAATTTGGGGTCTTGCAACCTCCCCTCCTTATGAAATTTCGTCCTCGAAATTGACGTACATACCTGGTGTTTCAAAAAGGTGAGGATACCACGCTTTCATTTCCGTTTCCAACTCCCAGGTCATTTCCTCAATAGCATAGTTTCTCCACAAAAGTTTAACTTGTGGTATGACCTTCGTGCATAGGAAATGCTCTTTCCTATCCAAGATCTTGATAGGTACCTCTTCGTACGTTAAGTCTTCGGCTATCTCGTCCGGTTCTAACTCAATAACGTGGTTTGGGTCTTTCACATATTTACGTAGCACAGATATATGAAAAACATTATGAACATGAGACATACTTGGAGGTAACGCGAGTCTATAGGCCACATTTCCTACTCGTTCAAGAATCTGAAATGGACCAATAAATCGTGGATTGAGGTTTCCTCTCTTCCCAATTCTTGTAACTCCCTTCTATGGAGCCATACACAACAATACATGATCCCCAATACTAAATTCCATGTCCTTTCGATGAAGATATGTATAACTCTTTTGTCGATCCTGTGCCGTTTGTATACGTTGTCGAATCATTTGGATCTTCTCTGTAGTAATTCGTACCAACTTTGGTCCCAACAACGTTGCTTCTCCTACCTCATCCCAACATACTAGAGAGCGACACTTTCGTCCATACAATGCTTCAAATGGAGCCACACCTATACTTGCTTGATAACTGTTGTTGTAGGAGAATTCCACCAATGGTAAATACTTATCCCAACTACCTTTGAAGTCTAGGACACAGAGTCTTAATAGATCTTCAAGAGTTTGAATAGTCCTCTCTGATTGTCCGTCCGTTTGAGGATGGTATGCCGAACTAAATCGTAAATCCGTGCCCATAGGTTTTTGCAAGCTAACCCAAAATCTTGAAGTGAATCTTAGGTCACGATCCGAAACTATGGATACTGGCATGCCATTTAATCTCACAATCTCATCTACGTACATACGAGTAAGATGTTCAAGGGAATAAGTCTCCTGTATCAGCAAGAAATGAGCAGACTTGGTTAATCTATCAACAATAACCCAAATAGCATTTATGCCTTAAGAAATCGTGGGAAGACCCGTAACGAAATCCATGGTAATGTGTTCCCACTTCCATTTTAGAATCTCAAGTGGTTGCAATGGACCCTTAGGCACTTGATGCTCCGCCTTTACACGTTGACAAGTTAAACACCTCGAGATAAACTTTGCGATCTCTCTCTTCATATTGTTCCACTAAAATGTATGTCGAAGATCATGATACATTTTGGTACTCCCAGGATGGATTGCAAACGGTGTGTTGTGTGCCTCCATCATGATTCTATGCTTCAAGTCATAATCATTAGGAACACAAAGTTTGGAGTGGACTCGAAGTATTCCTTCTTCATCGATTCTTGCTTCTGGAATAGCACCTTCTTATACTTTCTTCTTCATACGCATCAGCTCCGGGTATGTGGCTTGAGCAACTTTAACTTTTTCAATTAAAGTCGCTTCTATGCGTATATTTGACATCATCGCACTCGTTCCTGCATATGATCTTCTACTCAACGCGTTAGCTACCACGTTTGCTTTTCCAGGATAGTATTGAATAGTGTGGTCGTAATCTTTCAACAGCTCAAGACAACGTCGTTGCAGCATGTTGAGTTCTTTTTGAGTGAAGAAATATTTGAGGCTTTTATGGTCTGAATATATCTCCACTTTCTCCCCATATAGATAGTGCCTCCAGATCTTTAACGCGAAAACGACTGCTGACAACTCTAGATCATGAGTAGGATAATTCCTCTCATATTCTTTATGTTGTCACGAGGCATAGGCTATGACTTTCCCACGTTGCATGAGAACACATCCTAACCCTTTGCCTGAAGCATCACTGTAGATAACAAATCCATCCGAACCAGATGGTATTGTCAAAACAGGTGCCGAAATGAGTCTCCTCTTGAGATCTTGGAAACTCTTCTTGCATTCCTCGCTCCATACGAATTTTGTATCTTTACGAGTCAGCTGAGTTAACGGAGTAGCGATTCTAGAAAATCCTTCCACAAATCTCCGATAATAAGCAGCTAAGCCCAAAAAGCTACGTACTTCGGTCACGGTCTTTGGTTGCTCCCAACTTTGTATTGCTTCAATCTTCGCCGGGTCAACTGATACTCCATGTTTTGACACCATGTGCCCAAGGAATGCTACTTCCTCAAGCCAGAACTCGCATTTCTTCAGCTCGGCATATAGCTTGTTATCACAAAGCCTTTCCAGTACCAGCTTCAAATGGCGCTCATGATCTTCACGGCTTTTGGAATAGATGAGGATGTCATCAATAAAGACAACAACAAACTGATCCAAATATTCCTTGAATACTCGGTTCATCATATCCATGAAAGCAGCAGGAGTATTAGTCAATCCAAAAGACATGACTAAGAATTCATAATGCCCGTCTGAAGTTTCAAAGCGATCTTTGAAATATCCTCGATTCTAACCTTCATTGATGATATCCGTAAGCTAAGATCGATCTTTGAAAAGAATTGTGCTCCTTGCAACTGGTCAAACATGTCATCAATACGAGGTAGCGGATACCTATTCTTAATAGGACATGGTTTAATTCCCGATAATCGATACAAAGTCGCATACTCCCATCTTTCTTCTTTACAAATAAAACAGGAGCACCCCAAGGAGATGTACTAGGACAAATGAAACCGATGTCCAACAACTCCTGTAGTTGGACCTTTAACTCCTGAAGTTCAATAGGAGCCATTCGATATGGGGTTTTAGAAATGAGCTTTGTACCAGGTTCAAGGTCAATAAAGAATTCAACTTCACGTTACGGGGTAGGCGGGAAGTTCTTCGTGAAATCGTCGGAAAGTCAATAACAACAGAATATTATTCAAATCTGACGTGTCTTTATTCAAATCCATAACATGGGCTAAGAAAGCTTGACATCCGTTTTTCAATAAACGAATAGCTTTATGACTTGATACGACAGTGATTGATTTTAATGGTTTAGTTGCTTGGATTCGCACAACGGGTTGATTAGGAATATGAAAACTAACAACCTTACGAAAACAATCAATTTTGGCATGATGAGTAGTTAACCAATCAATCCCTAAAATCACATCAAAAGCAAGTATCTTTAAAGAGATAAGGTCAACAGGTAATGTGATGGTGTCAACTTGGATCAAACAAGATTTATAAACAGTGGATGTGATGAAAGTTTCTCCTAACAGAGTTTCCACATATAGGTCAAATTCTAATTTCACCGGAGTCAAGTTTAAACGTTGAGCAAAAGCAGGAGAGATAAATAAATGGGTAGCACCGGTATCAAGTAATGTATAAACTTTGCATGAATTTATGATTAGCTTACCGGTGATCACCTTGTTTGGGTTCCTTGCATGTTGACCAGTCACGACAAAAGCTCTTCCAGGAACCATTGACTTTGACTTTTCTGGGACAGCCTTTTGAGTCACCATCCCCGCTGGACTTGGTTTCACTACAGTGCAATCTCGAGCGATATGTCCTTCCTTTCCACAGTTATAACATACCTTAAACTGTTGTGGGCAGTTTGGGCTGATATGTCCTTCTTTTCCGCACTTATAGCATATGACCGGTGGTCGTTCTCCTCCCTTGGAACCAGTTGCTGCTAGTGCTGACGTCTTCACATTGTCATTGTTGAATCTCCTCTTTTTAAAATCTCCCCCTGAGTCGCTTCTTCTATTTTCATAGCTATGATTACCACCAGAGTGGTTACCGCTTTTAATCGAATGTTTTCTCCCATTTGGTTTTCATTATTAGATGGATCGCTACCACGGTATGACCACAGATTACGGTCCCTTGGTTGAACGTATCATTATCTCACTCTAATAATTGAGCCTCGTTGACAACATCGAATATAAAGAAAATTTATGAGAGATAAGATATTTAGAATCTCGGGTTTTAAACCTCTCGAAACATCCTCGTCATTCGTTCCTCATTCTCTACCAAATGAGGTGCGAAACTGGATAACTCGCGAACTTCGCCTCAGATTGGGACACCGCCATGTTATTTTATTCTAGTCTAATAAACTCTACCTCTTTCATATATGGCGAATACTTTGAGAAAAGTATTTTTCGTTGAAAAGTTTCAAACGCGTTTCCAAAGACATGAGGAGTGCGGCGCAGTCGGGTATGCGTTTACGAGACTCCCACCAAGAATCTGCCTCGCCACGGAACATAAAGGTGGCGAATGGAACCTCTGTTCTCCGTGCATCCCAAGACATCGAATATCTTGGTAATTTGCTTGACCCACGTTTACGCCATGATTGGATTGGCTTTCCTTAAATTTCGGTGGTCCCAAACTCTTTTGGCTTGCTTGGCGTGACAAGTGGTAGCGTTCTTATCATTTCCACCGTAATGCAGACACGAGTCTCTCTCGTCTAGTTTTGCATGAACTATAAAAAGCTCCTAAACATTCCGTCGTTCATCGTCTGCTCAGTGGTGTTATTTATAGGAGGAATATTGCCTTCCTGTTGCACGTTCCCCTGGGAGGTGATTAAAGGTGTTTCCACGGTCTCATTAACTCCACCGTTAATATTCTTGGCTGCAATTCTTAAATACTGCCATAAAATAAGGGTTAATTAAACAAATTAACATATCACATATTAACCATATACTTCAACTGACCAACAAATAAGCTTAGGTATGACATACTAGCGAAGGATTACTCGTCTCTCCCCTCCTAGTACTATTCCCCGATCTCCGCCAGAGACCATATCCCTAAGCTCTGATACCAACTGTGACGCCCCCAAAATAGGTATACAACACCCATTCTGAGTCGTCAAAATACATGGTACAGAAATAACTACAAATTTATTAATACAACATAAAAAATGTGAGTTTAAATACAAATATTGTCATCTAGACAATATCCACAGTCAAATAAGTCCTCATTTCAATTATTGATACATTATTTTACAAAAATGGTGAGGACTACTAAAATAACTTCTAGAACCATCATTCCATATCCCGACTAGTACTCGCTACATTCTCGCCTCCTGAGAAGAAAAATGGAACAAAAAGGAAAAGGGTGAGCTCAACTAGCCCAGTAAAGAACATTATGACTAAGATAATACAGAACAAATTATCGTTAGTCTTCACGAGGAAAAATCTAATAGAATACAATAGACAACAAGTTTTAAATCAATATTCATGGTGAAATAATAATTCATTAGAAGAGTTAAGTAGAGAATGAAATCTACTATCTTCTATATATGAATATAAAAGTTCATCGCTCATCTTTTATCCCTGTAACATCAATCAATATATATACGGAATTAAATATTCATCTTTTACACTACAGCCAAAGATATTCATCATAAATCATTCATCTTTGCACTACTGTGCCAAAGATATTGGTTATATCATCATTTAGGGTGAGGATGATGAAAATATTTTAAATAAAACGAATCCAGTGAAACAAAAGAACAAATATTAAGGATTCGTAATTTAAACAATCCAAGTTCAAAAATACTTCATAAATAACCAGAGTGGAGCAAAATTCAAGAATGATCAAAACATAGATCCAATCAAAGATAGGAATCATAACAGACAATCTTGGACACAGAAAAGAAAATTTAATTTTTCTGTGAATAGTTTCGTATTCGTGAATAGTGCCGTATACGTGAATAGTGCCGTATACATGAATAGTAACTCTGACACCAAAAGATAGAAATTTCACAAAAAATATCATCATGCTTTGTGAATAGTACTCGTGAATAGTAACTCGTGAATAGTAACCCATGAATAGTAACCCCGACATGAAAAAGTTCCAAATTTGATAAAAAGTTCCAACCAATATTTAAGACATCTCGATATTGAAGAAATAATATCATTTTAAAAAAATATCCCTTACTTCGGAAAGAATAGTACTTACGATTAGAAATTGGATATAAGTCTTGAAAGAACTTGCACCAGTATATAGCAATACTCAAAGTAATAAAATACTCATAAAATACGCTCGATATTATAGAGAAAGAGAGAGAAATCTATAGTTTCTGGTGTGATTTTCAATTCTAACCTAAGCACCCTATTTATAGGAAAATGTTTAGAACACCAAAGCAGAAAATTTAATATAATAATAATATATATATATATAAATTTTCTACGCCCAATATTTCAGTCAAAGATCAGCCACTCAAGTAGCATACATCACAAAAAAAAACGTTTTTGTAAATTAAAATATTTAAAACTTTCAAAAATCAATTATTTCGGAACTTCAATAATTCATAATAAATAGCCCTTTTATCATAAAATTCGAATCTCACATTTTTTTTATGGGAAATTCAATTCTCTACAACTTTACAGAAGAAAGTTTTTCCAAATTCCAAACAGAAATTGATCGAAATCCATAAACGGGCGATTTTACATACTATAATCAAATTTCAGTCAAGAAATGGGCCCACAGACATGTTTAACATGTTTTAAACAACTTTTTCAACAAAAATACTCTTCTTCCTCATATACTCATATATCCCACATTCATTGTAAAAAATATCATCATTATTATATAATATAATAAATATTATTTTATCAGAAAAGATAAAATATCAATTTTTAACAATTGTCACTTTAAAAATTTTCTCCATCTATAACCACATAAAATCAATATTTTCCTCATCATATAAATCAATAATTAATTATTCAAAATAATATTACAGAATCACAAGATCTTGGCAACTAAGTAGTTCAAGGAAAGAGGGGCTTTCAATAAGAATTTTCTCCTTCTTCGCACGCAATTAGGTGACCAAACCTCTCCTTAGATGAGAACTTTCTAGACATTGCCAATAATTTTTTCTAATAATATTATTAGGATAATATGAATTATTGCTTCGATAATGAAAAATCTTGTGTAGTGAAAATTATTGAAACAACAATAATATAAAATATCAACGTGACAATTATTGAATCAATAAAATAAAATCTTTGACGGTAATTCATGTAACAATTAGTGAGTAAGTGCCTTCTTACGTAAGAATCAATAATTGGTGCAATACTGGTGCTACTTATGCGATAACGCCAGCGTATTCTTTGTTTTAACCAACCGGGTATTCCAACGGTGTTAATTGGTGAATAACTACTGTGAGTTATTTATAAACAACTTATACTTGTCATTTTTTTTTCATCCAATCGCTTTTTTTCGTTATGGGGCCCACAAACAAAGTTCTTGCATTAAATACGAATATTCCCGACAATGAAGAATATTCCACGACCAAACGAATATTCTCCGACAACAATGAGTTTTTTATAACCACTTGCTTATTTAAAATATTTGTGCATTTTACCCATAACTAACCACATTAATCAAATCAACCCTTACTATTTCAAAATGATAAATAGAGGAAATTAAATTTCATTTATTAATAATTTGGGGTCTTACATGTTACATTCACCCTCCCTTATAAAGATTCTGTCCCTGGAATCACCATTTTAAAACCTTTACATACCAGGGTACATAGTATACACAACCATTACGAGTAGATCTCGATCAAAATTGATCGAACTGATCATTAACTATTCAGCATAAAGCTTATCTATCTGCTTATACGGGAAATTTATTTCTAATAGAACTCAATTTCCTCCTTCAAAATAATTTATAAATAATTTTACTATATATAAGAAAATAATATATAAGAAATAAAATTGGTTTGAGTAATACCTGGAGTTGTATCCCCGGCTACTACAGTTTCTTGAATGGTCATGTTGAAGACGCTTGCGGTTGATTTTGTTGGTTTGATTTTTGATGTCGGTCCCGTTATCGCCAATGTCTTGCTGCTTTTCCTCGTATTCACATTCCTTGTCTCCTTTCTCCTTCTTGGACAGTCTTCCACCTTATACTCTATTGATTCACACTTAAAACACACAGACTTTCCCTTTATCTCCTTTCCTTTTATCGTATAGGTGACAAAACTATCTTTTGCCCCTTCGTTACCCTAGCTATAACAACCGCGTCAACATGGTCAGTTGATCTTCCGAATCCTGGCAGTACGATGGCCTTGAAGTGTTTGACGATCGTCGATCGATTATCTGGCTGATCTTCCGGCGACTGGTATTCCGTTCTGCATAGCTTGATCGTCCATATTCGCAAAATTCTATATCGGGTCTGGTTATCTTCCAGCTTTGTTGACAAGTTCTTCTGTACGTGTATTTTGTTTTCGTCTCCTTGGCGGCATTATCACAATTTATTCTTTATTCTAAGCCTTATCGTATATGTAAAATCATATAACACGAAATTCTATATTCTGATTATCATGTACTCAAAATATTAGATTTTGAAAATTTGGTTTACTATATTAACCAGTACTCATATAATTAACTACTATCTTTATACCAACTTATCTCATTAATCCCATATAAATTCATACTCATATCACTTGAAAAACCATAGCACATATTGCTTTAATCATCCGTTATCCCTTTGTAACTCAAAAGTCGGGAATCGCTGCCACAACTTTTACAAAATTTGAAAAATATTACCTTATACAAACATTCTTATCATATACATAACATAGAATCATACATATTCAAGTAATACTAGTACTACTTATTTCTTACGCCTCCACTAAGGATCAATTACTTAGAAATCTGTCTATTCCCATTGTCCTCAATAATCCATTCACACCTAACTACACCTAGTTTGTCTAACTTACCATACATTATGAGTTTAAGAACTCACAACAAAAATAAGAGTTTAAGAACTCGACATTGACTACATATTCTTTAACTATACTCTATTTATCAGTTATACTGTCATTTCAGGGTCCGGTACTATACTTTCCAAAACAACCACCTCATTGAGGTAACTTTCAATGTGAGCCTCTATTTCAGCTATTGGCTTTGATATTGGCTCGGTTATAGAGGTTGACTTCTTCTTTACGATTTGAGGGTATCCTAATCCTTTTCTATCTAACATCTATACACAAACTATCTTGATTATCACTTAATATATACACACAACAATTAATAGTTTTATATAAGTTATCTTTTATTTGATTTGATGATGAACTTATTCAATTCATCTCCTTTTAAACTCTATATGAGTTAATTGTATTTTCAACGTTTCCCTCTGTTCCAAGGTTATAGCCTAAGGTCTAACCCACCTAAGGTTTTTAACCCTAAAGCTCTGATACCAACTTGTAAAGCCCCCAAACTCGAGTACTTGAAACCCGAACTCGATGCTTCACGATACCATTTCTATTGAGCGAAATAATACTAATAATAATAATAGTAATATAAATATCAAACTTATCTTACATTTATCAGAGTCTAATCCCAATTATGCAACATTTACTATAATTCTTTACATGATATATAATACATATCATTGTCTATACATTGTCTAACTATTACAAAAGAAACCATATAAACATGTTCTGTTTGCTTTCCTTTTCACTTGTTCTTGTCTGAACCTTCGAGTTGTTCATGCCTAGCTGAAAACATTTAAATTTAAGCAAGGGTGAGCATTTCGGTGCCCAGCAAGTAATAACAATGAGAAATATAATTATTTGAAAGAAATAAATGTTTTCTTTGTACATCACTTCTACAACGAATTTATAGTTATGAAGTAAACTGAACCGATAATAACAACATAACAATTCTATCTCAAATTTTTGAAACTACGTATTGACTATATATATAGGTATTAGTTGACATACTATGAACATTGTTTTTAGTTTTCGCTAAGGTTTAGCAGAACTTCATTTGCAAACCGTCATAAATTACGGGCGTTAGGTTGTACTTCTCATGGGCCCTATATTGATCAATACTACATTGCTAGAATGATATTATCGTTCATCCTTTGTCTGCCTTGGCGCATAAAAATTTTCCCGTGATCAGGATGTTCATACTTAGTCTGGAATTCGAACCAAAACGATTTGATTGGATACAAAAAGTTTTATCATATTCAATGATATTTTGAAATTTGTGTATCTAAATGTCAATTAGCTTGGGCGTATATATATATATATATATATATATATATATATATATATATATATATATATATATATATATATATCAACATGTGATTAAACTATTAATGAGATCCTTTGCTTAAAATATTAAAGTTATTTATAATAACTAAAAATATTTTAAAGTATTAATATTACCCTTAAATAATTTTTAAAAGAATTAAAATCATTTTTAAATAATTACCATTACTATTAAATTATTAATTTATTATTTATCAAAATATTAAAAGTCATTAATTATAACTTAAAATATTTTTAATTCATTAATATCCTTTTAAATGATTTTTAAATAAGTAAAACCATTTTTAAACTATTTATTTAATATAATTATTAAATAAATCTAATATCATATAATATTAAATTAATATCATTATTAATAAAATTATCCTTTAAATATTAAAAGTTATAATTTATAACTTAAAATATCTTTAAATACTTTATTTTCATTTTAAATGATTTTTATAATATTAAAATCATTTTAAACTAATTTAGTTAATATAATTATTAAATAATTCTAATATCGTTAATAGTAAATAATAAATGAAATTTACCTTTAAATATTGAAAGTTATATTTTATAACTTAAAATATTTTTAAACTATTTATTTTTATTTAAAATGATTTTTCTAATATTAAAATCATTTTTAAACTAATTTATTTAATATAATTATCAAATAAATCTAATATCATTAATATTAAAATATTAATATTTTCATGAAAAACAATCAAAAGTTATATTTTATAACTTAAAATATTTTATAATCTTTAAATCATTTTTTGTATAATTTTTAAAACATTAATTCTATTTTTCATAATTTATTTAATGCATTTATTAAATTACTTAATTATCATTGCTATTAATTAATTAATGAAATTCATCACAAAATATTAAAAGTTATCAAAAATAACTTAAAGTATTTTCTTATACCATAATATAATTTTAAATAATTTTTTATGTATTAAAATCATTTTTAAATAATTTATTTAATATTATAATTAAATAAATTAAATACTTTTAATATTCAAAAATATTAAATATTTATGAAATATATTCAAAATAATTAAAACTAATTTTTGAATTTCAAAATAATTTTAATAATTTATTTTGTATTTTTAATAATTAAAACTAATTTTTCTATTTATTTAATAAAATAATAAATTTTAAAAATAAAGCTGTCATAAAGAAGGACCCTATAGTGATTTAAACTGTCGCTATAGGTGTTCTTGAGTGTTCTTCCTCAAACCCAGAAATTAATTGATAGTGTGTAGGGTGCCTAGTTTGACCACTTATAAATTCCGATCCAAAGTGTTTCTGGGGGCTAGAGATTGATTCGATATTGTAGTACTCATGCAATACTATAATTACAAACTGATTCCATGGTCAAATCATTAAACAACAAACTGATATAATCTCTCAAAAATATTGTCAGACGTTGTTCCTCATTTCTGGGTTTTCCAGAAATGAAGAACAGTACAAGGTACCTACTTTAGATATCTTCATAACTTGCAATACTGGTAACATTTATGTGATTTAAGACGTCTAGATTGAAGATAACATGTAAGAGTAGAGATACAATACATAAAAACAAGAAATCAATAATCTGATGGCCAGGATAAAGAAGCGAATTGAGCCCATTAAGCGACCTTTTCAAGCGTTTTCTGGGTTACCCAGAACACGGTTCTCATTATTTTTGCATCTACTTTGACCGGCCACTGTGATCAACCCACTTGATTATTTAGTGATATAAAGGCATGACTTCGAAGTTTATGTAACATACTACAATATTATTACAACAGGGAGAACAACACAATAAAAATCTAACATATCAAGAGTCATACAAATCTTGTCAGACACGATCTAGGCAGTTTTTCTGTGTTTCCCAGAATTGCCCAGTCGTGTTCGGTCAACAGTCTTTGACCACTAATAACATGCAATTGGTGCATGATCTTGACTTGGTTGCAGTTCCAGAACACAGACATCCCAACATACAACAAGATCAAACATTTAAACAACAAAAAAACTTAACATCCTGAGATCTATATGGCTGACATTCGTTGTCAGACCACCAAAACAATTTTTTTCCAGATTTTTGAAAACACTAATTTCATGTAATTAAATGTTATGGATCTATCAAATACTAACCCAGATCACTTAATTAGACTCCATACAACATATTTAACACAACAAACTTAACTTTTAACACAAGATTAAAGGTCAGAATATGGCTTAGGGTTTTATACCTTTCTAAGAAATTTTTGATTCTAGCTTACGATTTTGATGTGTGGTTGTTAAGTGAAATTTGGTCTTGAACCCGATCTAGCAAATATTTTCGGAGGTTAGACAGAGAGATGGACTTGGATGGTTATTGTGATCAAATGAGCTACTAAATGCAATTTCTCTCTCTTCAATTCTATTTATAATACTTGTATTCAATGAATGGCTAACCCAAGTGGCTGGTTGCTGGTGTTTGAAGTCAATGGAGTTAGTAAGATTAGGTCACCCACTCCAACAACTCTAACACTTGTCAAATTCTAATAATACAATAGGGGTAAAATGGTCTTTTTGCTTGGAAATTTAAGGGCAATCTTGTAATCCTTGAAAACCCTTAGGGTTTAACCCTAAGGTTTAGCACAAATCAAATATAGGATTTTTAATTTAGGGTTTGCTCAAAAATAAAATTAAATAAATTTTAGTTTCTAAAATTTTGAAATTAGGGTTTCCTAATTATGATTAATTTTCTAATTAATTTATACAGGAACATTAGGGTTTAATATCACTAATTATAATTAACATTGCTAAAATAGTAATTAGGGTTTATTCTTTTGGTAATTAGGGTTACCAAATTAATATTAGGGTTTCAAATCACTAAATTAGGGTTCTAGTTTAGGAATTAGGGTTTAACAACTTAGAGTTTCTATAATTAACAATTTGTAATTCTAATACTTGTTAATTAATCACATTAACACAATTACAAACAATCTTGAACTCTACTTTGAGTTTTAAATTAGGGTTTAGCATTTAAAATTAGGGTTTTATAATTATGGTTTTATAATGATTAATTTGGGTTTCTAAATTTTAATTAGGGTTTACCTAATTAATCAAATCATTATATAATACACAACATAAATCATATAACTTCGGTTATCTAACATTCTTAAACTCATAATTGATTTTCAATTTAGGGTTTCCCACAGAAAACTAGGGTTTAACCAATTAATATTAGGGTTTTGAAAGTAAACACCAAAATTGACCAACCATATATACATTACATATTTATAGTATTGAAAAATAAAAATATAATTAATATTATATTATTATTCTTATTTCTTGATAATAATCCAAAATTAGGGTTTGGATTCCATATCTAATTTATTCTTCATATTTAACCTCAATAATTAAGGTAAAATAATTAACTTAATAAGTTGTACTAAAATTCATATAATAAATAATTATTATAATTATTCTAAAATTACTCCATATATTATTTAAATAATATATGCTTATATTTTCATGGAAAATATTTAATAAAACATTTCCACTATAAAATTAATTATTATAAAAATATACTTTTTAATAATCAATAATTCTAAAATAAATTTATTTGTAAATATTCATGTAATAAATATATTTTTATTTATCACATAATTACACATACACCTTATCTTGTACAAATCCACATCTTTAAAAAAAAAAAAAAATTATCATAAAATTTCTATTTAATTATATAGAAAATATCGGGTTGTTACACTACAAGCCACATATGACTTTCAACATAATATAAACATGAGGATGATGACAATGACATAATAATTCAATAAAACAAGTTCAAGAATTAATTTATCCAGGAACCAATAACATCCAAATTGTCAACATGATACTTCTTTGTAGAGTAAAATTCAAGAATGCTCGGAAGAATATTTTCATGAAAAGATCTTTGGATGAAGCTTGAAATATCAACGATATTCCACTAATTTCATGGAGTATAGAAGCCAAAACTTTAACCAATTTGAGTATAATAGAATATATGAAAGTGCACATGGATTTTCGCTGCCATACGGTAATCCACTTAGACAGATCATTTCCACAATTTAATAAGGAATGAATACAAAGGATCATTCACCATACATGTGGTAATCCACATAGACAAGTTATTCCAACAGAATAATAAAGAATGGAATAACAGGAGGATTCACCATGCGTGCGATAGACTTCACATACATGTTATTCCCAACAGAATAATAAATAATGGAACCAGGTCAGGCGTAATACGCACCGACAGGATATTCCCATAGAATAATAAAAAGCGGAACCGGTCAGGCGTAAAAGCGCCATGCACGAGGATATTCCAACGAGAATAATAAAAAGGCGGAACCCGGTCCCGGTAGTAAAATGCATTGCAGACGAATATTCCAACAGAATAATAAATAATGAAATAATAGAAGAATTTCACCAAGTATAGGGTATCCCGCGTATACAGGTTATTCCAACAGAATAATAAATAATGGAAAACAGAAGAATTTCACCAAGTATAGGGTAGCCATGGCGTATCTGAGTTATTCAATGAGAATAATAAAGAATTGAATAACAGAAGTTCTCTTCATGAATAAGAAAGAAAGAATACCCCTTACGAGTACAACAAATAATATCCCTTACGAGTACAACAAATAATATCCCCTACGAGTACAACAAATAATATCCCCTACGAGTAAAATATTTATATATAAAACAGAATACTAACATGGCCACTGATGTTTGTTTCTTGATGTGCCAAGCTACAAGGCTTTGCCCTAAAAATTCACAAGCACCACTTGTGCTTTTTCTATCAACTTGGCACCCTGCATAATCGGCATCTGAATATCCAATTAGTTCAAAGCTTGGAGATATAGGGTAGAATAAGCCAAGATTAATTGTCCCAGATAAATATTTAAATATTCTTTTTTCCGCTTGAAGATGAGACTCTTTGGGTTGAGCTTGAAATCTAGCACATAAGCATACACTATACATAATATCTGGCCTTGATGCAGTTAAATAAAGTAAACTACCGATCATACCTCGATACATAGTTACCTCAACATCTTTACCTGTAGTATCTGTTGTTAACTTGACATTTGTGCTCATTGGGGTTGACTTTGGTTTGGTATTTTCAAAACCAAATCTCTTCAATAGCTCTTTCACATACTTGGATTGATGAATGTGAATCCCTTCATTGGATTGTTTGATTTGAAGCCCGGGAAATAATTTAACTCACCCATAAGGCCCATATCAAACTCATTATGCATACATTGGGAAAACCACTCACACAAAGAGTTAGTAGTAGCTCTAAAAATTATATCGTCCACATAAATTTAAACAATTAGTAAGTCCTTGTTTTTGGTTTTAATAAAAAGAGTAGAGTCAATTTTACCGTAATTAAAACCATTATCTAGTAAAAACTTACTTAATCTTTCATACCAAGCTCTTGGAGCTTGTTTTAATCCATACAAAACCTTTTTCAGTTTAAACACATAGTGTGGATATTTTTCATGTTCAAATCCAGGTGGTTGTTTAACATATACTTCTTCATTTAGATAACCATTTAAAAAGGCACTTTTCACATCCACTTGATATAATTTAAACTGTCTATAACATGCATAGGCTAATAAGATTCTTATTGCTTCTAACCTTGCAACAGGGGCAAACGTTTCTTCAAAATCTATTCCTTCCTATTGGTTATAGCCTTGAGCTACTAATATAGCTTTATTTCTAGTGATTATGGCATCTTCATCTCGTTTATTTTTGAAAATCCATTTTGTACCAATTATAGAAGCATCCTTAGGAGGTTTAACAAGTTCCCATACCTGACACCTTTCAAATTGGTTTAATTCCTCCTGCATGGCAATAGACCAATATTCATCTTCGATTGCTTCTTTGGCACTCTTTGGTTCTATTTGTGAAAGGAAGGCTGAAAATGCACAATAATTTCTTACTTTTCTTTTAGTGTTCATCCAAGTGTTGGGATCACCTATGATCAGGTTTGGAGGATGGTTTCTTACAGTTCTAGTTGATCTGGGAAGTCTGATATTTGACATTTGCTCCTCTGCTTGGGTTCTTGATTGTGAGTTGTTGTCTCGATGCGATCATCCGAGTTTTCTTCTAAAATGAGGCGGTTCGATCCATGCGGATTCGAGATGTTTGTAATTCTGCGTTTCTTCTAAAGCAGACGACTCAGTCATCATTTTCCTTTGTTTGTTTTCTGACGATTCGCTCGATCTTTCTTTTTTATGCGGGCGGCTCGATCTTGCTGGATTCAACTATTTTAGTTCCACGAATGGGCATTTTTATCGTAAATCTCGCCTTCTTCTTTTTGCGGATCAATGTTAAGCTCATCAAAAATAACATACATGATTCTTCAACTTTTGACTTATCAAGATTATAAACTCTATATGCTTTACTATGCAATGAGTAACCAAGGAAGATTGCTTCGGTTGATTTAGCATCGAATTTACCAAGATTTCCATAAGTATTTAACACAAAATATTTAGCACCAAATACTTTAAAATAACCAATGTTAGGAATCCTTTTGTTTAATAACTCATATGGTGTCTTTAATAAAATGGGTCTAAGTAGTACTCTATTTAAAATGTAACATGTAGTACTTGCAGCCTCTGCCCAAAATCTCTTAGGCAGTTTACTTTCTTGAAGCAAAGTTCTTGCAGTTTCTTGGAGAGTACGATTTTTACGTTCCACGACTTCATTTTGTTGTGGTGTTCTTGGTGCAGAGAACTCATGTGTAACACCTTTCTCATTACAATATGGTATAAGGTCCTTTCCAAATTCACCACCATGGTCACTCCTTATACTAATTAGTTTGATGTTGTGTTTTATTTCAACATTCCTTATGAGCCTTTCAAATTCTACAAAAGCTTGATCTTTAGTTTTTAAGAATAAAACCCATGTAAATCTTGAAAAATCATCCACAATAACAAAAGCATAATGATTATTTCCTATACTAGCATATCTCTCGGGTCCAAATAGATCAAGATGCAATAATTGAAGAGGAGAAGAAGTTGATACCTGATTTTTGCTTATAAAAGAATTTCTTGCTTGCTTACCTAGCTGACATGCATTGCATATGCTTGTCTTTTCATATTTCAGCTTTGGTAATCCTTTGACAAGCTCTTTTGAAACTAGCTTGTTAATTAGCTCCATATGCACATGCCCTAACCTTCTATGCCATAGAATGGTTTGATCTTGAATATCAACTAAACAAATATCTTCATCTTGATTTTTGAAGTTGATTGTATATATATTACCTTCCCTATTGGCTACTAAAGGAACATTATGTGAAGCATGAATAATAGCACATTTATCTTTTTCAAATATTACTTTATGACCACTATCCATTAGTTGACTTACACTAATTAAATTATATTTAAATCCTTCAACATGATGGACATTATCAATGAAAACTTTACCATTTCCAATTTTACCTTTACCGACGATTTGGCATGTGGTGTCATCTCCAAAGGTAACAGTTCCTCCCTTCTTAGTAGTTGGTGAGATGAATTTAGTACTATCACCCGTCATGTGTCTAGAACATCCACTGTCTAGGACCCATTTATGTGATGGTACTTTAGCTTTAAAACACACCTACAAAACAAAGAAGTAGCTCATCGTTTTGGTACCCACATTTGTTTGGGTCCAATTTTGTTAGTAGCAAGTAATTCTCCTTTCTTTACCCAAACTTGTTTTATTTTCATTTTATTACAATTAGTATCAAAATGTCCCTTTAAACCACATTTTTTGCACGTAACAAAAGGTGAGCAATAAAGAGGCTTGTTCCTTGGTTTATTATTTATTACTCTAATTTTATTAGTATTACTTTTTATGTTCTTGACAGGATTGTATCCAATACCTTGTTTGTCTAGACTTGACCTTTGAACTCCCAACATAATATTTAGATTTTCTTCTCCTTGAACAAATTTAGCAAGATCCCTTTTTAATGAAACTATTTCTTCCTCATTAGTATTTTGTACGCTAACTATTTTCCCATCATTAAACGCATCAATACATGTATCTCTCATTTTTAAACTTTCTTTTAAATTCTCATTTTCCTTTTTAAGAGCATTGTTTTCTTCATTCAACTTGTTTGCACAATTATATAGAATTTTGTTATAGTTATCTAAATAATCAATTTTAGCATTTAACTTAGATACTTCACTAGATGTGCAATCTTTAACTATTTCTTGTTTTTCCTCAATCAAAGTTTCTACTTCTTTCATTAGATTGTTTATCCAATTTTTTAAGCGAGCATTTTTCTCTTTAATCTGAATGTTTTCATTTTTAAAACAAGATAATCGAAATAGTATTTTCGCTTGAGTTAGGTGTTTACCTCGGATGATTTCACATTGTTTAACTTGAGTGAAGCATAGTTGAAGCGGTTTCATCATCTTGATCATCATGATCGGATTCATCATCGCTCCATGTCATAAATGCTTTTCCTTTTGAATTGTTTCCTTTGTTCTTATTTTTGAGTTGAAAACACTCTCTCTTGTAGTGACCTGGCCTTCCACATTCATAACAAGTTTCTTCTTGTGGCTTTTGTTTGAAGCCCTTCTTGTTGTTGAATGTTTTGCCTTGGAATTTTGATTTGTTCTTCTTTCTAATCAGCTCTCTCAATATCTGGGTCATCATAGCTATTTATTCATCGGAGTCTTCATCATCACCTTCCATGTAGCTTTCCGCTTGTAATGCTAAGGTCTTCCTTTTTGGTCCCTCATCTTCTTCATCATACCTCTTTAGTTGATTCTCAAATTCTTCAAGCTCTCAAGCAGTGAGAGTTTCCATAAGTCTTGATTGTTGTTGAGTCTTGAAGGGTTGTAACCTTTGGTGCAAATCGTTTGGGCATGACTCTAAGTAATTTTCTGTTTATTTCATTTTGATCAATTTTTTGGCCGAGCATACTTAGTGAATTCATCAGTGTGAGGAATCTAGCTTGAGCTTCTTTGATTGATTCATTGTTCTCTAACTTAAAAAGTTCATATTCTTACATCAACATGCTAAGCTTGACTTCTTTTACTTTAGTTGTTCCTTCGTGGTTCATGATGATTGTGTCCCATATTTCTTTTGCAGTAGTACACGCAGAGACTTTATCTATTTCAGCTTGAATCATTCCACTCAGCATCGTGTTCATGGCTTTGGAATCATAGGATACCATGTACGATTCATTGGAATCCATTTCCATGAGATTCTTTGGTCTCCCATCATCATGTCTTGGAATGACTGGCCCATTTTCAACAACCCACCACTCCCATGGGTCTTGCTTAAGATAAATCATCATTCGAACTTCCAAAAGTTGAAGTTTTCACTTCCGAGCAACAGAGGTGGTCGACTTGTTGATTGACCTTCTTGAAAATTGAGGTGTACCATAGGATCTTTCCCTACGACCTGCACAGATCAATATTAGTAGAACCTTGCTTTGATACCAAATGTAATTCCGTGTGTAAGCACACCTAGAGGGGGGGGGGGTGAATAGGTGTCTAAGCCAAAAGTAATCAACAATGACCAATTTTTCTAATTTTCAGATTCTGGACTAAAACAAACAGTTTGGAAAATAGTTTATTGTGTCTGTGTTAGAGAAAATTTCACTTTTCTTATAATACAGACAGAATAAAGTGATATGAGGAATGTCTGGATAAGTGTATTTCACACTGCCAGAAAATCTACGTTGCAATATTAAGTTCAGTTATTCAAGAAATAAAATCAAATCAAAACACGAGATAATCAAACCATAAACACAAGGATTTTTACGTGGTTCAGCCCCTATCCTCTATCTAGTTATGATGCCCCCAAAATTAGGTATACATCACCCATCTTGGGTCACCAGATACATGGTACAGAATTCAAATACAACTGTCGTGTACAATACGACAAAACATAAACTGTGAGTTTGAATACAATTATTGTCTACTAGAGATTATACAAACTCAAAAGGAGTCCTCATTACAATTATTATCACAATATTTCACAAAATAGTTAGGACTACTAATGCTATCCTCTGGACCATCACTCCATTCCCCTACTCGTCCCATCTATATTCTCATTTCCTGAAGAGAACAGTGAAAGAAAGGGTGAGCTCAACTAGCCCGAGAAGAAATATTAAGACTAAGATAATGCGAGAATAAATTATCATTAGCCTCCAACAATGTTAAAGCGATAAAATACAATAGACATCAAGTTTAAGCTGCGGTGTGAACAAGCGATCCATTAAAAGAGTCAAGTAGAGAATAGAATCTACTATCTTTTATGATTTAAAAGTTTTTCAAGACTTTTATCGCCGAGACTCATTTCGATAAATAATCCATAACATTAAATCATCCCCACTTTTCTGGGCCGAGGATATTCTTTTTAGTATCACGACCACGAATTATCCATGCACTACGGGCCAAAGATAATCGTGTTTTCATCAACGGTCCTGATCATGCCATAAAACAATTCATCTTTGCTCCCTTGGCCGAAGAGAATCCATAGCCATAATCATACCAAAAATTGTCCATCAATGCACTACGGGCCAATGAGGACTTTTAATTTTTCACATCATTTGTAACATTACGGTTATGATTACACCGCATAATCCCTGGTCATAATCATACCAAGTCCATCTATGCACTACATGCCACAGATGACTTTCAACATAATATAAACATGAAGATGATGACAATGATATAAGAATTCAATAAAACAAGTTCAAGAATTAATTTATCCATGAACCAATAACGTCCAAATTGTCAACATGATCTTTGCTTTGTAGAGTAAAATTCAAGAATGCTCGAAGAATATTTCCATGGAAAGATCTTTGGATGAAGCGCAAATATCAAGGATATTCCACTAATTTCATGGAGTATAGGCGTCAAAATTTTAATGTTGAGTATAATACCGAATGGAATAACAAAAGATATCACCATGCATGCAGATTGCCGCATAGGCGGTTATTCAACGAGAATAATAATAACGGAACGGTCGGTGAAATTCACAATCAGCGAGGATGTTCCAATGAGAATAATAAATGCGGAATAATAAATGATGGAACCGGGTCGTACGTATACTTATGCAGATGAGGATATTCCGACAGAATAATAAAGACGGAATAATAAAAATGGAACCAGGTCCGGCGTATAGCACAGACAGGATATTCCGACAGAATAATAAAGATAGAATAATAGAAGAATGTCACCAAGTATAGGGTAGTCCGCGTATACTGGTTATTCCAGCAGAATAATAAAGAATGGAATAACTGAAGTTCTCTTCATGAATCTGAAAAGAAATAATATTTATATCGTAAAATAATTCTTGATATAAGAGTAGTGAAGTAGCGTAGAAAACTTTTCTTCTATCTCTCTATAGTCTCTCTCTATAGTTTTTCTCTAGAGTTCAATTGAATTCGTAAGAAAATAATGAAGGAATGAGCTTTATTTATAGGAAAATGGAATGCATAGTAACTAATCCATGAGCGGTCCAGATTGATTTACTTTAATATGACGATTTATATTTAAAGAAAAATATTTTAAATAAAATATAATATATTCTATTTATATAAAAAGATTTTTACCATGCAAAAAACTTATATGCGGGCACTATGCAAACACTATGCATAATAAAATATAATATATTCTATTTATAGAATAACTTTAATAAAGTATTACTTTTTTATATAAAAAGAATTTACTATCTGAAAACACTATACATAATAGAATATAATATATTATATTTATAGAATAACTTTAATAAAGTATTACATTTTATATAAAAGATCTTTCTATTTTATTACGTTAATAATACTGAATAAAACAAAACTTCTAAATCAACAATAATTGAATCAAATAATATGAGATATTATCAAACTATTATAACAATAATTGAACAAAATTGGTGACTTCTCACATAAATATCAATAATCAATACTGGTGTGCTACTCTTATGCAACAACGCGTATTCTTTGTACTTTTACTACCGAGAGTAGTTCAACAAGTATCAGCAGTAAAACTTCCGCCGTTATTTTCAATAAAATATTTTTGTCGTTTTCTCAATCCGATAATAATTCCGTTGTGGGGTCCACTGATGATTGTGCCGTCATCGAATATTTCTGTTTAAAAGCGAATATTCCCGACCAATCGAATATAATATGACAACTTGCATACTTTGCAAAATTTATAAATATTACCCACAACTATAACATTATCTCAAATTCACAATAATATAAAAAAATTATTTCGAGAAAATTAATTCTTTATTCATAAAATCTGGGGTTTCACAATCTCCCTCCTTATGGAATTTAGCCCTCGAAATTTACGTACGATACTGGTATTAGAACATGTGAGGATACCTTGACTTCATTTTAGATTCTAACTCTTGAGGTATAACCCTTGAGTGTTGGATACGATTCTTCTTGTCGATATTTTAACACGAGATCTCATCGTTAAATCATCCGCTATCTCGTCCAGATTCTAAATTAATAATGTGGTTGGGTTATCCACATATTTACGTAACATTGATCGTTAAAAATGTTAAGAACATGCAACATACTTGGCGGTAAAAGCGAGTCTACATAAGCCACGCGGTTCCTACTCAATCGAGGATTTCAAATGGCCAATTAAATCGAGGGTTGAGATTTCTCTCTTCAACAACTCTTGCTTCTAGAATAACGCCCTCTTGAACCTTCTTCTTCACATTCATCGATTTGAGATACGTAGCTTGGCGTCTTTAACTTTATCGATTAAAGTTGATTTTACTCGTATATTCGTTATCTTCACGTGGGTCCCTACAGTCTTTAACTCTATCTTCATCACTTGTAAGTTATACGAAATGAGTCTTTGTGTTCACAACATCGCACTCGTAAATGCATCCGATCTTCTACTCAACACGTCAGCTACCACATTCTCTTTCCCACAATGGTATTAAATGGTACGATCGTAATCTTCAACAACTCGAGTCAACGTCTTTGGCACGTTATACGTTCGTTTTAGTTGAAGAAATATTTGAGGGTTTTAGAAATGGGTTTTGTACTGGGGTCAATACAAAATTCGACTTCACACTCTGGGGTAGGCTAAGAAGTCTTCAGGAATATGTCAAGAGATTTATTAATGATAGAAATATCATTCAAAACTGTTACTCTCATCCAAGACTTGGATAGTACGTCACATTGATACCAACTGTGACTTTTATCCCTTAACCTAGATAGCACCTCACAATGATACCTATCAACTTGTCATTGTCATTCACGACGTCGCCTATAGAAAGTCTGGCTTCGGTGCATTCCACACAAGGAAGTCATCAACAAAAGGATCGGGGCTCTTTACTTATGGCTTGATATGACAATGATTGAATTTAGTGGTTTGGTTGCTTGAATTCGCATAATAGGTTGGTTAGGAATATGAAAGCTAACAACCTTACGAAAAACATGATGAGTAGTTAACCAATCGTTTAAAAAAAACCACATCAAAGGCAAGTATTTTCAAAGAGATAAGATCGACAGGTAACGTGAAAGTGTCGATTTGAATCAAACAAGATTTATAAACAGTGGAGGTAACAAAGGTTTCTCCCAATGGAGTTTTAATAGATAAATTAAAGTTTAACTTCTCCGGAGTTAAGTACAAACATTGAACACAACTAGGTGAAATAAAAGAGTGAGTAGAACCGGTATCTAACACGGTATAGACTTCGTAAGAGCTTATGATTAACTTACCCGTGATAATTTTATTCAGGTTCCTCGTCACGAGAAAAAAAACGCTCTCTCTTAAACAACCATCTTTGGCTTGTCTGGGACATCCTTTGGCATCACTATCCCAGTTGGACTTGACTTCACCATACGACAAAATCGAGCTAGGTGACCTTCTCTTCCCCAATTAAAACATGCTTTGGATTGTTACGTACAGTTTGGACGGATGTGTCCCTCTTGTCCGCATTTGAAACATACGACCGATGAGAATTCTTCTTCCTTTGAAACGGGTCTTTGGTCTTGAAAGCGTCTTCACGTCATTATTGAACCTTCTCTTCTTAAAATGTCCATTCTTATTATCTTGGTCATGATTACCACCGAAATGGTTACTATTCTTGGCATGATAATATCCCCCACGATGGTTATCGTTGTTACGATGACCGTTGCCACCGGTATGATTATTATCGTGTTGTTGGTCATTGCTTTTTGATTATGCTGACTCATTATCGCGCTCCAATAACTGAGCCCTATTCACAACATCTGAATATAAACAAAGTTTGTGAGAAATGAGGTATTGACGTATATCGGGTTTCAAACCTCACAAAAACATTCGCGTAATTTGCTCCTCATTATCGACCAAATGGGATGCAAACCGGGATAACTCCGCAAACTTAGCCTCGTATTGTGACACAGTCATATTATTTTTCTCCAGCTTGATGAATTCTACCTCCTTCATGTGACGAATACTTTTAGGAAAGTACTTGTCGTTGAATAATTCTTGGAACTTCTCCCAAGACATCTTGAGTGCGTCAGGCTGGGTACATTTTACAGATTCCCACCAATGATCTTCTTCTTCACGCAACATAAAGGTGGCAAAGGGAACCTTGTGCTCCTCGGAGCAACCCAAGACATCAAATATCTTGGTGATCTGCTTTAACCACGTCTCCGCCTTAAGTGGTTCTGGCTTTCCCAAAAACTCTGGTGGTCCCAGCTCCTTGAATTGCTTAGCGGTGACCAACCGTGGGTTGCCATTGTTTCCTCATGTATTATGAACAGGAGCCGCCTTTGCCTGATGTTGCATGAATTCTAAAAAGCTCTTCAACGTACCGTCGTTCGTTAATTGATCAGTGTTGTTGTTTACAGGAGGATTATCGCCATCCCGTTGCACATTGTCCTGATTATTGATCTGTGGAGAATCAACAGTCTCCTGTGCTCCATTGTTTATCTCAATATTTTCAGATGCCATTTTCAAATATTACCACAAAACAAGGTTTAATTAACATATCACATATTATCTCTATACTCGTGAGACCAATTAAATATCAAATAAACTTAGGTAGGTCATACTAGCGAAGAATTCCCAGCCTCTCCCCTCTAGTTCTATTCTCACATCTAGGCAGGATCATATCCTAAGCTTTGATATAACCTGTGATGCCCCCAAAATTAGGTATACATCACCCATCTTGGGTGCATGGATACATGATGCGTAATTCAAATACAACTTACTAATACAATTTATAAGTGTACAATCGACAAAACATAAATTGTGAGTTTGAATACAATTATTGTCCACTAGAGATTATACAAACTCAAAAGGAGTCCTCAATACAATTATTATCACATTATTTCACAAAATAGTGAGGACTACTAATGCTATCCTCTGGACCATCACTCAGTTCCCCGACTCGTCCAAGCTATATTCTCATTTCCTGAAGAGAACAGTGAAAAAAAGGGTGAGCTCAACTAGCCCAGTAAGAAATATTATGACTAAGATAATGCAGAATAAATTATCATTAGCCTCCAACAATGTTAAAGCGATAAAATATAATAGACATCAAGTTTAAGCTGCTTGGTGAACAAGCAATCCATTAAAAGAGTCAAGTAGAGAATAGAATCTACTATCTTTTATGATTTAAAAAGTTTTTTATCACTTTTATCGCTGAAACTGAGCTCAATAAATAATCCACAACATTAAATCATCCCTGCACTACAGGCCAATGATATTCTTTAGTATCACGACCACGAATTATCCAGGCACTACGGGCCAAAGAGAATCGTGTTTTCATCAACGGTCCTGATCATGCCATAAAACAATTCATCTTTGCTCCCTTGGCCGAAGAGAATCCATAGCCATAATCATACCAAAAATTGTCCATCAATGCACTACGGGCCGATGAGGACTTTTAATTTTTACATCATTTGTAACATTACGGTCATGATTACTTTGCATAATCCACAGTCATAATCATACCAAGTCCATCTATGCACTACATGCCCACGAGATGACTTTCAACATAATATAAACATGAGGATGATGACAATGATATAAGAATTCAATAAAACAAGTTCAAGAATTAATTTATCCATGAACCAATAACGTCCAAATTGTCAACATGATACTGCTTTGTAGAGTAAAATTCAAGAATGCTCAGAAGAATATTTCTATGGAAAGATAATGGATGAACCACAAATATCAAGGATATTCCACTAATTTCATGGAGTATAGAAGTCAAAATTTTAATCAACTGAGTATAATACCGAATGGAATAACAAAAGATATCACCATGCATGCGGTTCTTTGCATAGACGGTTATTCCAACAGAATAATAATAACGGAACCAGGTCAGGTGAAATTCACACCGAGAGGATGTTCTAACAGAATAATAAATGCGAAATAATAAATGATGGAACCAGGTCCAGCGTATAGCACAGACAGGATATTCACAGAATAATAAAGATAGAATAATAGAAGAATGTCACCAAATATAGGGTAGTCTGCGTATACTGGTTATTCTAGCAGAATAATAAAGAATCGAATAACAGAAGTTCTCTTCATGAATACAAAAGAAATAATATTCGTTAACGTAAAATAATATTTGATATAAGAGTAGTGAAGTAGCAGAAAACTTTTCTTTTATCTTTCTATAGTCTCTCTCTATAGTTTCTCTCTCTAGAGTTTAGTGAATTCGTAAGAAAATAATGAAGGAATGAGCTTTATTTATAGGAAAATGGAATGCATAGTAACTAAACCATGAGCGGTCCAGATTGATTTGCTTTAATCGGCGGTGATCCATATTTAAAGAAAAATCTTTTAAATAAGATATAATATATTCTATTTATATAAAAAGATTTTTTACTAAACTTATTACGAGAAACTATGCAAACACTATGCATAATAAAATATAATATATTCTATTTATAGAATAACTTTAATAAAGTATTACATTTTATATAAAAAGAATTTACTATGCAAAAATACTATGCATAATAGAATATAATATATTCTATTTATAGAATAACTTTAATAAAGTATTACATTTTATATAAAAGATCTTTCTATTTTATTACGTTAATAATATATGAATAAAACAAAACTTCTAAATCAACAATAATTGAATCAAATAATGTGAGATACTATGCAACAACTATTGTAATAATAATTGAACAAAAGCGGTGACTTCTCACATAAATATCAATAATCAATACAGGTGCTACTGCCTTATGCAACAACGCGTATTCATTGTACATTTACTGAGTAGTTCAACGGTGATAAGCGGTAAAACTTCCGTCGTTATTTTCAATAAAATATTTTTGTCGTTTTCTCAATCGAAAATAATTCCGTTAATGGGGTCCACTGATGATTGTCTTAGTAAATACGAATATTTCTATTTAAAGCGAATATTCCCCACCAATCGAATATAATATGACAACTTGCATACTTTTGCAAAATTTATAAATATTACCCACAACTATTACATTATCTCAAATTCACAACATAATATAAAAAAAATTATTTCGAGAAAATTAATACTTTATTCATAAAATCTAGGGTTTCACACTAGTAGCCTAATCCATGTCCAATCCCAACTAGGATTGGAGACTCTTTTTATTAATATTTAAAACTCAAATTAAATACAATAAGAACAACTTCCCTGTTCAACAAAAGCTTTCCTCCTTGTATGGACACCTCTGCCCCTTTTTGCACTACTACAACCCTTGCACCTTTGCAACCTTAAAAGCTCTTTGAACAGACCCTATCCACTAATGGATCGACCACTCTGAAAAATACTTGTGAACAGAACTTGTAAAAAAGGATATTGGTTTACAATGGCTATTTTCCAACTAATAAAGAACTTACAAAGAGATGCTAACTTGCTGGAAAATTCTAGACAGTAAAAGCTCTCAAAGGAAGAATACAATCAATCAATAAGACTAAAGATGATTACTGTTTTTCTCTTGCTGATGTATATTCCCTTGTGTACCTGTTATAGACGAAAAGAAGATATATATATATATATATATATATATACTAAGGAGGGTAACGGCTATATGAATAACACAGAGAATCAATTACCAATCTTTCTCTCTAATTAGCTCCTAACGGATAAATAGATTAGCATGAATCAATCATAGTTGGGGCAACAAAATATGTTTTGAAAAGATTGAATAATTGATTCTAAAACTAATTCAAAGACCCAGCTGATATTAAGGAGTATATATATTCAAAACAAACGACTAAGAATAAAGAAGGAATGATTTGCCTAGTTACTATAAGACTCCTTAATAGACTCTATTATATATAAAAGTATCTTTGGAATAATCTTCACAAGAGATATAATAGGTAATCAATTAATTTTGAATTCAAATACAAGACTTGATTGGTAATGAGTTTGTTGGGTCAAGACTTGAATGATTCCAAAGACAAACAAATATTGGTTACATGACCCGATCCAATAGCAATAAGGCAAAAGACCTAATTATAATATTTAATACAAGCCCAATTTATTGTCATCATTAAAACCTCTCAAGATATAAACCAACAAGCTCAACAAGTACAACAATTTCATTTAAACGACATGCTTGAAACATAGGAATCATATATCTTCAATAATTAAATAATTGTTACGAAGTACTATTGATAATTCAAAATAGCACTTCTTTTCCTTTAAAACATTTTACAATGACAATATTCAGTAAAACATCAATTTTGGTCCAAGACCATGAGCATTTCATAATTTCTTTGAAAAGGACATCCCGTCACTAAGTCCGTAAGTCCGGCATAACTTACGAGCACTTCGAGGTGATCAGCCTATAGTATTCTATGTTGATCAATACTACATCCTTTAAACGTATGTACGTTTTAGTTTTGGCAACCTCACGTGCCCATCGAATAATCGATGAAAAATACATTTGTTTATTCATACTCAGGCTTACCTTGAATCCGTACCAAATAATTGGCGTAGGATAGTGTTATCAGCTCTATATTGAAAGACTCGTAAATAAATCAATCAACTCTTCAAGATTAGTCTAGTCGAGTTAAAACTGGCATCGACCCTTTCGTAAAATAATTCATGCATCTCATAACATGAATTACAGAAAAATTGTCTAACACGAAGGTTAGACAAGCGTTAAGAAAACTTGCCTTCAACGTCTGCTACAATAAAATTAATTTTTCTTTGAGTCTTTAAAGTCTCTACAACACATAACCACACAACATACCACATTAGGTCATGAATGAACATACATGGTTCCTAATGAATCTTACCCTTTTTCTCAATCTAATCATATATTAGATTTGTTATTATTGGTTCTGGCTTGCCGTCGTTCTTCTACATCGTTCTTACCACCTTCTTTCTCTTCTATAACTTAACTGAAATTATTTCATTAATACAACTCGGTTCGAGTTAATCAATCTTCCTCACGGCTTACTAACGTTCTTACGTTAGTAATGAAAACTTGATCGTCATTGGTGAAGTACCAACGTTGAATACCATTCACGGTTTACTTAATTACCCTTCACGTTCTTCGTTTAATTATTCTTAATTCATACCATCATTACTATAAAAGTGATTTAAAGTTAGTCTTATCATGTACGTTAAGTACATGTGCATTCTATTATTCCTTCCTAATCAATTGGATTTACAAAACCTAACTTGGTCAACCAACTTTCACTGCCGGCGCCGCGCGCGGCATCCCTTTACTATAATGGCGCTGCGGTGCCACTTTTCATTCCTCGGTCCTAATGTACATGGCACTACGACACGAGGTTTATAACTGGAGTTGGCGCTGCGGCGTGAAACTCCAGTAGCTGACAACCATGAATGGCACTGTGGTGTGCCTTATCGTGCCTTGTATGGCACTGCGGCGCCAGACCTCAGTCCCAGAAATTTTTAACAGACAACATTTTTATGTGAGATTCCCGGACTCATAACTTCTTCGTTAGAAGTCCAAATTGACTCATTCAAACTCCGTTAGTTCAAAAATTACATGTTCTATGTATTCATGCAAGAATTTTACAATGTCAAATCCGTTAACTCAAAATTCACCTTTTAGTTCATTTTAACGAAAACGATAAACGTTCGTTTCTTCGTTCTAAGTCGGAATTCAATCATTCTCGAGTCCGCAACTCTATAATGCCAAATAAGACTTGACTCGATTGAAAACCAAGGTTTCCGAGCTTAATATCAAAATTCGACTTCCATTCCGAGAATTTCACAAATTCGGCGATTATCGTCCAAACTTGTGAATTCCGCCTTAACTTCGTTTCTTATGATTTGTTCCTCGTTTCAAATGGATTCAATCCATCATATTAACATCTTAACATATATATAACATTAACTTATTTACATGATAAGTTACTACTTGTTCTTTATAAGTTCATAACTTATAAAAGTATAAACTACTTATGATTCCATTTCTCATGATTTATCATGGTCTTAATCTTTTAACCATCATCTTTGCTTCTTAGTATCATACAACTTTATTATTATAAACATAAGACAAGTTCCTACAAGTTCTTCCTTGGTTCATAACTTATATATGAACAATGTGCTTATTCACGGCTTATTAAGACTTAAATCCATTGATTAATCGTTCCTACTTCTTTTTAGCATACAAATCCTACCACTACTCACTTCTCTAACAAATGAAGAGAAAGAAATTCATGGTTTAAGTTCTTACCCTTGAAGATTACTTGGTTAATCTTGGTTCTTCCTTCTTGCTTCTTGAATTACAAAATCTAACTTCTCTAGCTTTCCTAACTTTTTCTCTCTAACCAATAAGCTATAAGTTGTTGGTGTTTTTGAACAAGTGTTAAATTAAATCCAAAGTTTGCTATTTATAGGAGTTGCTAGGTTAGGGTAGTTTAGTCTTTTAGGCCATCCCACCTCCTTACTATTCCTTACTTAAGCATTAAGTTAACTTGGTCCTCACATGATTTACTTGTCCATCACAACACTTAGCCATTAAGTTACTTGATCATCACCTAGCTTATCTCTTATTTAGCCACCAAGAATAAGCACTTTACTTAGCCTCTAAGTTTACTTGGTCATCACATTTACTTAACCCTTAAGCTTAATTATCACACATAATCACTTTACTTACTTATCACATAACTTATCCTTTACTTAAACATTAAGTATACTTGGTCCTTACTTTAATTACTTGGTCATCACATTCAACCATGTGATCATAGGTTGCCCCATAGGTCACCCTAACCCATTGAATTAATATTTTGAGCTTAAGGTTAAATTAACTTACTTATAATTTGGGCTTGCATTAATCCATATTGGATTATATATTACAAACACTTGGGCTTTAACATTGGGCATGCACATTACTCCTTATTGGACTTACACTCCCTTCACAAATCCACACGTCCATTACATATGGCTTAAGGCCTTATAACGTATACTTTACGTATTATTCTCGTATACTTATTCAACATATACGTCATACCATTATTCATACATACTCGTATAATACCTCATATCATACTCGTATTCATTACCTCGTACAATACCTACGTATTATACGATCATCGCTTAATTTATTATACGCATTTAAATTCCTTCTCGAAAATCACTTTCTCTAACCGTTAGATTTTAAGTCCACAGGCGAAAACTGCATTTTCCATAACTGAAATATTATTGGATATTCCATCTCACCTCAATATTCTATCCGTACGTATTTCTCGGAAATTCAAAAATAATTCCCAAGCAGAAATGCATGAATAGTGTATTTCAAAAAATTTCTCGAAAAGCTTTTATTTTTATCTTGGAAATTCAAACACTTTAATTCCTTCACGTAGCCAAAATACTACGACGTTCCGACATTGTTAGGTTATAGAACAACCTTCATCTTATTATCACAGATAATATAATTTTATTCATTATTAAATAAAAAAATTATTTTACAATTTGCTCGATTTTTTGGGGCATTACAGCCAATACTCTGGATTAAAAGAGATAGGTACTATCGATAAGATAAAGTAATCTGCAAGATATAGACTATATATTTAAGTGAGGGTATTGGTAATATGGACTGTTCATGTTATTACTAATATTCTCGATTTCGGATAGATAGATACTATTCATAGATACAGTCTATACATGCAAGCGAGGGTATCCAAACACAACAATAGTTCTGTAGTGAGTTATTATATGTTTATGGGATACTATGAACCTTGGATCTATGGGAATTGTATCTTGTAATATTTTTATAGTATTTCGATTAGATATAAGCATCAAATCGGATACCACGGGTGTATAGATTTGGATGTGTTATATTAATTGATTAGTTGTGAACACCAGATCAAATACCGTGGGAGTATAGATTTAGGGGCATCACATGTAGGACGTCTGAAATCTCCATTGGGGATGTATTTTCGGACGAAATGTATGCTTTCAATTGAAATCAAAACCCCGGTTGATGGCATCAGACCTTCGCGAAGCGTTGACAAGGGCTTCTTTCAGTAACATTTACCATCGGCTTTTTGAACCCTCTATTTGGGCGAATATCAATGATTGATATATAGACCCGCAGTTTGGTCTCTGAAATCAGGAATTCAGGCTTTTCCGCTTAATCGCGTAGCTTCTTTTTTCCTGATTTGACTTTTCAGCTTTTGGGACCTCTTTTCTAACTCAAATTTGATCGAGGCGGAGGGGTGGGGACCACCAAGGTAGCCGTAGGTAGACCCATAGCTGCCGCTAGTTGACCCGCGGCCACCCGTAGGTTATAACTCACCTCACATCCCTTTCACAAGTTATTTTCAAGTTGAAGCCACGCAGAGAATCTGAGATTTCTTCTTCAGATCTACTAAGTTCGGGTTGTTTTCTTCAAAATCCATCACCGTACAATCATTATGCACTATCCTGGTAACGTTTACATGTTTTCTTTTCCATTTATGACCGTTGGAAAGTGTGATATCATACAGAATACTTCAAACACATAGTAGTGAATATGTATGCTCATATGACTTGATAAAAATTATTCAACGTAGTAAATGATAGTATTTTACCATGTTAAACATATTGATGACAAAAAAAATTATCTTTTGAAATAGTCAATTTGGCACCTTTTTCAGCTATTTTTTCATCCTATTATAGGACATATGAGCAAAGGTTTTGAAGCAAAGTAATCATGGTAATTAGGCTACCTTTATGGATATGACTTTGATATTTTTTCATGCATATAGGATGTTTATGACTTTGATTTTGTGTGCTACTGAATGGCCACCAAGTCATGCCTACGTGCATGTGGGTAGTCCTTTTTACAAAGAAGACTCTGGCAAAAGTTTTTCACGAGTCTAGGCATTGAATGATCATGCATTTTTAACTCTACTGTAGATGTATGTTAAAGTAATGCATGCATGCATATAGTTATGAACTGCATTTAATGAGCTCCAGGTTAGAATTTACCACAACCTATATGAGGTGATTTGGAGACTTTTGTCCAGATATATGGATCCAGACCAGTCGAGTAGCTCCCGTAGGACCTCTTCGAGTGTTAAGAGAAGAGCTTCAGATGTACCTTGGCCTCGCCCAGCCCGACAGCCTCGCTGGTTGACCGAGTCAGTGATTCGTCATATCCGAGTTGAGAGACCAGATGTTGAGGACGAGGAGGAGGATGTACTCATTGTGAATCCTGCTCCTTCTTCTTCCATTCCTCACAAGGAGCCTCCAGCTATAAATATGACGAATCCAAAGCTTCTGGATGATTTGAGTCGTCATCCCTCATTTTATCTTCATGCGAATGAAGTAATAGTCGTGTTGATCATTCTTTTCCCATTTATGGGGGCAAGGGTTCTGATGTTGATTTACACTTTGATGCAAGTTCCCGACTTTAGGCAGCCCAGAGGGAACTGGTTTACCATATATTCTTTGTACCAGACTCTCTATCCAGAGTATCTAGAGTTTGTTCATGCTTGGGGCTTCGAGGTAGTCTTTTCCATCCTCCCCCCTGTCTTTGTCCTTGAGGTTACCTCAGGGATTTTTTTAAGTGCTGGTTTCACCAGACCCAATCTCTCCATTAGTTGGATTGTGAGGTGATAATGACACCAATGGATTAGCGATTCATTACTGGGATGGAGTTTTCTAGGGCGTCAGTGTCTTTGGTGGCTAACATTTCCCCAACTACCGTCAAAGCCATTTTGGGAGTCCCAGCTACGGCGCTGAAGGGTAGGACAGTCCATTCTGGCCCCTTGAGTGTAGATGTCATGAGTGGGTTTTTGACTGAGCCATTGCCCGATGATCAGAGGGTTAGAGATCACATCCTTCAGTGATTATTTCTGATCATCCTCAGGGGTTGTTTCTTGGCTGATAACTCTTCAACGGTGTCATTCTCTTTAGTCAACGCCATTCGGGAGGTGGACCGTATTGGAGAGTTTGATTGGAGCTCCTACACCTTTGCCTACTTCCTCAGGGGGATGAGCCTACGCACGGAGGGCATGACAGAGGCTTGGTTAGGGTTCTACCCATTCCTACTGGTGAGCATTTTCTCTTTTTATTTCCCTTGTTTGGGTTGCCAATTTAACTGACCGCATATATTTGATCTTGTATTCTCAGTTTTGGGCCTACGAGAGGCTCCCATGTCTTTATCATGTTAGCATGCTAGGTTTGGACACCTATCCACAGGGACGGCGATGGCATTACTACATTTTGGTGGAGGTTCCTATAGCTGTGGGTTTCACCCATTCGTGCCTATAGTTGGAGTTATTGACCATAGAGATCATTACATGAGTTCTTTACTCTGAGGACCACTTGACAGTTGGCTTCGAGGGTGGATTCCAGACTGGTGTCGAGTATGTATTGTTCACCCGTTGGATTTCTCTCCTTACTAACAGAGGTTGGGAGCTCTATTTAGGAGAGCGAGCTATTAGGAGAACTACATGAGAGATACATATTCCGCTCTTTCCTCCTGCTAGGCATTATTGGCCTTTATCGCAGCTGATCACTGAGGTCCCATTGGTGGGCGTGGATGGATTTACTTTGTCAGAGAGACCTTTCACTCGGGAGGCTTTTTATTGCTGGTGGTTCCCTCGCACCATTGGAGCTCAGACTCGCGCCACACAATTTATTGGGGATATGGTTCCTGGCTCTGTCATGATAACATATTGGATTTCCTGCGTTCGAGAGCCTACTAATCTGACGAAGATTGATAGTTTGACCCAATAGTAGGACCGGGCACATTTCTTTATCCGGTATTTGGGTAGAGATCCATTAGAGGCGGATACTTTTGATCCTTACAGCTCTGGGGCTGGCCTTTCAGGTGGCCAATATTCAAATGGTAATACTAGAGCAGATACTCTGTTATATTGGCATGATATCCATTCAGGCAGAGATTCAATGACTCAGGAGTATCAGATGGACATAATGGATGATGTGGACATCAAAACCATTATCTTCTTTTGTTGTATTTCTCGTTATATCTTTTGATAAACCTCTATTAGATATTGTGTGGTTGTGCCCCAGTTCTCATTATATCTTTTTATAGGCCTCTATTAGATGTTGGGCAGATGTGCCCCATTTCTCTGTATTTTTTTAGTTGTATACAGAGATGATGTATTTAGATGATGATGTACTTAGGAATGTGTGTATAATGCTTTATATTCCCTACATCATATTGTCATCTGTCATTTATTATGTATGCATTATGTCATGGATATGCATTTCCAGAGATGAGTTTAGCATTGACCCATGGATGGTCTTATGATATGGCTCTACAGATGTCTTCATCCACTGTTAGCCGGATTGAGCATACCCTACCCATTTTGGTGGCATCTTCTTTGAGGTTATGGTATGACAGTTTATCCTCCCCAGATCAGGTGATAGTTGATCAACAGTTGAGACACTCAATGACCTTCTTGACATTTCAGGTTCCACCAGGCTTTATAGAGGGCATGCTTGAGCATTGGGTACAGATAAACAGGTATTTAGATTTGATACCCACAAGTTGACTCCTATATTGGAGGAGTATGAGTGTCTTATAGACTTTCCATTGGATTGGCCTTGCGCTCGGATGGCTGTCGGTGATATAAGTTGGTAGTTTATGACCTTTACAAGCTTGAGGCACAGAGTTGCCCTAGATGAGATTTCTAGGGCATGTGGTGTCCATGAGTTTCTTGATTGACAGATTTAGGTCATTGGACAGCTATCTGCGATACGTCGGGGACTTCACAATTTCTGAGGGTGATTGGCAGATCGCCCGTGTAGATATACTCTTGATGTGCATAGTGGCCTATCTGTACATGTCGTTGTACATGGACCACCTGGATATCGGTGTGATTATGGTAGTCCGTGATCTTTTGGAGGGTCATACCACCTTATCGATGATTTTGGCAAAGACCTTGAGGTCGGCCACGTTTTTCTATTCCCATTCAGTGGTGGTTTTCATAGGCAGTACGGTCTTATTGTACGTCTAGTTTATGACACACTTGAGACTGATTGGCACTTTTAGATGTCGTTGGTATTATTTTTCCCACGAGATAGCCATGTCATATTCCTTTCAGCCAGCTAAGTGTACAGACGTAGCATCATGGTTGGCTTTCTTGTCAGGGATTGAAGACCCGTTTGATATTTTCCCATGTTCAAGGCTCAGCTCCCCCTATAGATTTATCACTCATGCAGTTGGCATGGACTATCTTACCCTGGCCAGTTTGAGGGGGGTGACCATATATCATCCTCTAGCTGTTATGGCATAGTTTGACTAGTTTCAAGATATTCCTCCCTTTGACGGGGTAGTGGGTCAGCGATTGTTATCATGGCTTCTGATAGCATAGGATTTATCAAGGATTTATGATTTCTAGACGTGTCGAGAGAGGGTTGACTTTTTAACTAGCCATCTAGGTTGCTCTCCGAGTATTCTATATGGCTAGAGGAAGAGATTACATTGGCTAGGATTGTATCCTCAGAGCCAGGTACTGATTCTGATGATGGGGATTGGGAGCCTATGGAGTACCCTAATTCCCCCATCAAGGATGGGATGTTTACTAGTTCGTCAGTAGCTCTAGTTGATTCCCCTAGTACTCCTACTTATGAGTTTCCACATTCTGTAGAGTATTTAGAGCAGAAGTTACATCTAATGACGTTTGAGAGGGATTAGGCTAGGGTCTTGATGTTGACAACTCTTTCTAATAGATTTGTTGCTCTAGTTGAGAGAGATGATGCTCTAGCTAGCAGGGATACCGTTGTTGTTGAGCGGGATGTGGCACGATCATCTAGGGATATAACTAATGTTGAGCGGGATGAGGCTCTAGCTACCCAGATGCTTCCACTATGAATAATATTGCACTTAGATCTCATAATGCTTACATTATTGCAGAGATGAGTGCATTCATTGATGAGCACAATAGAACCATGCAGATGGCCGTAGATCTTTTGGCTCGTGTGGACACCCTAAGGCAGGAGCTTATAGATTTACCTCCATCTACTTAGAGGGATGCCATGCCGGACTTAATGGCTCGCTTATCCATTTGGTTTGTAGATTAGCTTTGATTTTCCTAGATAGACTAGGTTAGTCATTTTTGTCATGGACATGACACATTGTATATAAAAAACAATATTATATAACAAGAAAATATATTTTGATTCACTTCCCTTTTAGATATGCCTTGTTACTTAGTTCATAGTTTCCTTTTCTCCAGGACTTATGATCTTGATGTATTATGAACTCCTCCTTGATGGATGGACATTGAGATTTCTCAAGATCTTCCATAATGGATTGTTGATCTTTGTGTTCCTTATTTCTTTGGTCTCTTGGGACTGATTTCTAAAAGTGGTTGTGGAGAGGATGTTGGCTTTCCTCTCAGAGGTTGACCGTGCCATAGATGGTCAACGGTACTCTATTGTATTGGGGAGACCATGTAGTTCCATCTCTTATGGATTGGTGTTTCTCTTTGAGGATTCAATCGCAGTATAGATGGTCGCCAGTTTTTCTCCCATTTGTGTAGGGAGACTAGGTAGTTCCATCCCTGTGGTCTAAGCCAAAGAGGTGTGGTTTAACCACCCCACAGATAGTTCCATCTCTTATGGTTTGGTTTGAAAGGTTGAAGGATGATTCCAGCACCGTTGACAGGATTTTTTGTTTCCCTAGGGGTGAGATCGCACCGTGAATGGCTGCCTATATACTCACATTGATGAGGGAAGATCAGATCTGCGTAGTTCAAACCTAGCGTGAAAAGGTTTGAAAGGTTGATAAATTTAAATGGTGTAGATTTTTTTTAGTTTTGTAGTTAGTTAGACCGCACCATAGAAGGTTGCCTACGTACTCCCGTGTATGAGGGAGATCAGGTCTGTGTAGTTCTAACCTAGCGTAAAAAGGTTGGAAGTTGTATGTGGTGAAAGGGTTTTGTTTTTGTTTGTTTTGAGAAGGTTAGACCGGACCTTAAATGGATGCCTACGTACTCCCGTGAATTGGGGAGATTAGGTCTGCGTAGTTTGTCTATGGTGGGACAAAAACTATTGTGGTTAGAAAGGTTTTGAAAACTGAATTGACTGATGGATTGATGATCCAGAACCAAGATGTTGGTTTGCAGGTAACTTCAGACATAATACCGTTTCACGGTGTCTGAGTTGATGAGTTGGGGATATTCTTTGCCATCCATTTCTTGTAATCTGAGGGCTCCTCTTGTCAATACCTCTTTGACAATAAACATGCCTTCTCAGTTTGGGGTGAATTTTCCTTTAGATTGATCTTGGTTGTCAAGGACCTTTTTCAAGCCCAAGTCATTTCTTTAAACTGTCGTAGCCGGACTTTCTTGTTGTAGGACCGAGCGATCCTTTGTTGATATATTTGACCATGAAAAATGGTTGTGGCCAGCCTTTCATCTATCAGAGATAATTGGTGGTACCGATTTTGTAACCATTGGTTTTACTCCATTTGAGCATCTATAAATACTCTCAAGGATTCCATTTCTACCTCTATGGGGAGCACTTCTTCCATGCCTAGGTTAATGAGTAGGGGGTTACCCCAGTGGAAGTGTGCATTGACGTTCTGTAGGATAATAGAGTCAGAGGCAACAAGTTAGGCCATCCTTGGTGATTGGCAGACATCGTTTGCATGATCTTTTTGATATTCTTATTAGCAGCTTCAACAACACCATTCATCTTTGGATGATAGATAATGGAGTTGAGATGCTTAATGTGGAATTTGTTGCATAATTCCTCCATCATTTGGTTATTGAGGTTTTTAGCATTGTTTGACATTTTTTCTGATGAAACCAATGATCACCTCCTTGGTAACTTTGGTGAAAGAGGTTGCCTCTACCCATTTGGTGAAGTAGTCGATCATGGTAAAGATAAACTGATGACCATTGTTGGCTTTGGGCTCGATTGGCCCGATCACGTCCATTCCCCACATTGAGAAAGGCCAGGATGAACTCATATTGTGGAGTTCCCTTGGAGGGGCGTGGATAGTATTTCCATGAATTTGGCATTGATAACATCTCCTGACGTAATCATCACAGTCAGCTTTGAGAGAGATCCAGTAATGCCATGTTCTTAAGATCTTCGTAACAAGTAGAGGACCGTTCATGTGTGGGCTGCATACTAGACCATGGATTTCATCCACAAGTCTCTGGGCTTGGTCTTTGTCTAGGAATCTTATAAAGCCTAGTCCCGTATCTCTTTTGTAGAGTGTGTCTTTGCTCAGATAGAAGTTCATGGCCATCCTATGGATCCATTTTCTTTCAGCTTGACTCGCCCCAGTTGGCATAGATCCATCTGGTAGATATTCCATTATGGAATGGTAACAAGGGTGTGGTATGGGAAGCAGTTCATCTGATACTTCTTTGATATAATTCCCATAGGCTGGGGCCTTTTGGCTGGAAAATTTGATATTTGGAATGCATCCCCTTTCAGATATGTTGATCAAGGAGGACAAAGTTGCTAATGCATCAGTAAAGTCATTCTTGTTTCGAGAAATCTGGAGTAAGGATATTTCTTCAAACTCCGAAGCCATCGGGATAACTTATCGATGGTAATGCAGCAAATGTAATTATTTGGTGTGATAAATCCCAGTGGTTGCTTGATTACCAGCTCGGAATCTCTAAAGATAGTTAATCGTTTAACGCACATGGATTGGGATAGGTTCAACCCCATTATACAACCTTCATACTCAGCTGTGTTGTTGGTGCTGACAAACTACAATTTGATAGCAACGGGATACTATTCTCCCAAGATAGACACCAGAACTGCTCTTGCTCAAGCACCTTCCATATTTACAGCTCCATTAAAATACATTTTTCATGACTGGACTGTATCCTCCTGATGGTGTTGCTGCATTGTCATTACCCCTTTATCGGGGAAATATGTTTCCAAGGGTTTGAAATCCCCTGATGGTGTTGCGGCCAGTTGACCCGCAATTCCTTGACATTTGATAGACTTTTGGGTCACGTAGATGATGTCGAATTGCTAGAGGATCAACTTTGACGCCCCCGAAATAGGTATACACAACCCTTTCTAAGTCGCCAAATACATGGTACATAATTTAAATACAAACTTCTTTTATACAATACGACAAAAACGTAGCTGAGAGTTTTAACACGAATATTATCTCGTAGACAATATCCAAACTCAAATGGAGTCCTCATTACAATTATTATCACACTATTTTATAAAATGGTGAGGACTACTATAGCCATCATCTTGGACCATCACTCCATTCCCCGACTAGTCCCAGCTATATTCTCATTTCCTAAAGATAACAATGAAAGAAAAGAGGGAGATCAACTAGCCCAATAAAGAATATTATGACTAAGCTAATGCAGAATAAATTATCCTTAGCCTTCAACAGTATATAAAAACTGATAGAATACAATAGAAAACAAGTTTAACTGCAGCTGAGAGTTTTAACATAAATATTATCTCGTAGACAATATCCAAACTCAAATGGAGTCCTCATTACAATTATTATCACACTATTTTATAGAATAGTGAGGACTACTATAGCCATCATCTTGAACCATCACTGCATTCCCCGACTAGTCCCAGCTATATTCTCATTTCCTGAAGATAATAATGAAAGAAAAGGGTGAAATCAACTAGCCCAATAAAGAATATTATGACTAAGATAATGCAGAATAAATTATCCTTAGCCTTCAACAATATAAAAACTGATAGAATATAATAGAAAACAAGTTTAACTGCAGCGGAACAAGCAATCCATTAGAAGAGTCAAGTAGAGCATCATATTTACTATCTTCTATGATTAAAAAATTCATCATCAATATTTTATCTCTGTAACACATTTCAGTAAATAATCCACATCACCGAATTATCCATGCACTACAGGTCAAGGATATTCGTTAATATCACATCCATGAATTATTCATGCACTACGGGCCAAGGATATTCGTTATTATCACCAATTGTCATGATCATGCCAACAACTGTCCATCAATGCACTACAGGCCAATGAGGACTTTTACCACATCATTTGTAACATTATAGGTCATGATTATACCGATACATAATTCCTGGTCATAATCATAATAACCAACAGTCTATCTATGCACTACGGGCCAAAGATGACTTTCATCACAATATAAGCATGCGGATGATGATAATGATATAAGAAATCAATCAAGTGAGAGCAAGGATAAATTTTAAAGATTTATAGTTCAATTTATCCAGAGTTCAAGAATGTCCAAATTGTCAACATAATAACTGCTTTGTGGAGTAAAATTCAAGAATAATATTCATGTATCAAAAATAATATGGACATAAAACAAATAATTTTTTGTCGTGAATAGTACCCTAGTTGAATAGTACCCAAGTGAATAGTACTTCGTGTATAGTACCCCGTGAATAGTACTCCGACATGAAAAGATTTAAATTTAATAAGAATCTCCAGAAAAATATTTCTGTGAAACGATACTAGCTAGATGAAGCGCAAATTTCAAGGATATTCTACTAATTTCAAGGAGTATAGAAGCAATACTTATCAAAATAAGGGTAGAATTGAATATGAAATGAAATAATATTACTTACATACTACAGAGTATGGAAGAAAATATTATTTCTTATAAATATTGAACAAAAATATTATCCCTTACCTTAAAAGGAAAGTATTTATGACTGGTATAACGGGGATATTCTTGAAGAAAACTTGCACTGTTTTCTACACTCAAAGCTTCCTTAAACTCAAAAGAAATACGCTCAATATTATAGAAGAAGAATTCTCTAATTCTGGTGTGATTTTCATTTCTAAACTAAGCATCCTATTTATAGGAGAATGGCAGGATACTATTTAAGAAAATCATGGATGCACAATAGGAAAAAATCATGGACTGAATTGGTAGAATTCTGAATTCACATGATTTTACTATGCAGTACTATGTTGCACTATACAATACTATGCAAACCCTATGCAGTACTATGCAATAAAATAAAATAAAATATATTCTATTTTATATAAAAAGTTTTTTATTTTATTACTATTATAATACTAATAAAACAAAATTTATATATATATATATATATAATACACACACGGGTATTGTCGACGTCGGGATTTTTATTAGTCCCTTTTCGTTACTTGTTCTTTGGTGTTCTCATGTTAGGTGAGATTTGTTTGAAAAAATAAGTGAAAAAGGTCTGACATGTATAATGTTGACGATGGACTATTAAGAGTCGCCGGTTGGTTTTTAATATGGTTGTAGCAACACAACCGAGAAAAGGTTTTCACATTGACCTAGTGACGTGACACTGCTAAACGGGTCGATGAAACCGAGATTCATTAGGGTCCGGGGACTTGATTATGCGGAGGGAAGGTGTTAGGCACCCCCAACATTCGTGTCACCACAGTGACCGCCTCTTTTCAAGAAAGTGTTATATGAATGTGTGTGTGTATGGATCAATGTGCAATTATTTGGAAGTAGTGCTAGGCCTCGTTCGAACCTATATACACATGGTTTGAATTTGTGTCAAAATTCAATTTTTAATAAGATATGGCATTAACGTTTTATAAAAGAGGTTTTTCAAACCCTTGTGCTCAATAATAATTGAGACCTTTTACACTCCCATTTTTATTAAGTCTTCAGCTTGATTGTTTTTAATTTTCGAGATGCGAAGCATCTTCAAGAAAATAATGTACAAAATAGTGTCGAGCTCCTCGTGGGTATGATAACCATCTGAGGAAATCTGAACACCGCGAATAATTTACAAGCTGCTTACAGCTGAACATGTCCATCATGGGAACCGAATCTAGATCCAGTGAACTGAATTTGTGATCACATGATTCCAAGCCTCATATGATGCCGCAATTGATAAAAAAGCAATAAGCATGTATATATATAAAAGCTGTAAATATATATATACAGACATGATCAGCCACCACAAAGCACCTCCACGGGGGGGTCATAAATGTAAATAAAGTTGTAAAAGCAATCAACCGCCATGGAGTAAACTCCAAGCGGGAGGAAAAGTAAATAAAGCTGTAAAAACGGTCAACCGCCACGAAGTAAACTCCAAGAGGGGCTGAATTTATATATATATATATATATATATATATATATATATATATATATGTATATTAAAGTAGTATGGCGCCGGATGTAAAATCCGGGCTCATCGAGCAAGTCGACACATAGTTAATATATATATATATATATATATGTGTGTGTGTGGATTGTCTCTAAAGAGAACCTTAAAGCTTAACCAAAGATCTAACTGTGCGTCTTTGGTGTCTATGCACATGACAGTTCGACCCGTCGCCAAAGACTACTATGGCTATGGCGACGGATCGAACTGTCGCCATGATACACCAAAGACGACAGTTCATCTTTGGTTCGCTCTTTAAGGTTCGCTTTAGAAGTCGGATCAATATATATATATATATATATATATATATATATATATATATATATATACACACACAAAAGCAAATAAACGCTCCAGACCAAAGTCTAGGCTCAATCGAGGCATAACTCGATAATATTAGTCCATATATAAAAATATATATATATATAAGTATATATATATAATATATGTACAAACTGAAGTAAAACCACGGACTGAAGTCTGGGAAAACACACGCAACACGACTCTCAACGTGAAGAACATTGTGCAAAGATGAAGAGAAAGGCTTTAAAGTGTGTGAGAAGACTTACAGTGGGCTGCCAAAGAAGATTTCTATATCTTTAAAATGATGAACACTCGGCTCCCGCCGGTACAAGAGTAGCTATATGTGAGTTCACAAGTGTTTAAAATGAGAAAGCACTCAGTATAGGGTTAGCACAGAGCAAATTTGACAAGGCTTCCTCACCTTTTTCTCTTTCAAAAAGACCAACCCAAGCCCTCTATTTATAGAGGGGGGAGCCGCAGGTGTACCTGTAGCTACCCTCAATTGTACCTGTGGCTAGCCGGGTTGTCCCGGGTTTCATGGGTCCTGTCATCTCGAAGTACGTGCACGCATGAACTGTAATGTCCACTCAAACTTTTAGCATTGCAATTCGGGCATCCGACTGAGGTATGTAAGACCGATTTCGGACCGTTGTTGTCGAGAGTTACGCAATGATATTGGATTAGAAGTTGTACGGAGTCAGGAAGATGGAACCATGCCCTCCGGTCTTCATGCTTCAAATTCTATCCATTATCCCGCGTAATAGTCACTCAGAATTTGACATCCTTGGTTCTTGTGGGACATTGCTGTGTAGAAATGTATGTATTGAAATGTTAAGATGACGTGATGTGGCGTAAAGGTGGCAAGATGATGACTTTGCCCCTTACTGGGGTTTATCGTCGGTTTGGGCTGATAAAGTAGATGTTGCTCAGGGTTATCTCTGAGATTGGTCTGCTGCAAGTGTTTGAAGGTTCTCAGTGTCATCTCTGAGGTGTGCTTATCTTCCCGGTGTTATCTCCGGGTCTTGTACTGAGTGCCTCGGTGTGAATGCCGAGGTTGAAGTTGATTGCATTTGAAACAAGCATTTTCGGAGTTATCGCCTGAACTGTATTCCTTGGGGTTATCTCCAAAGTTGGTATCTGCTACTCCCAGTGTTGGGACTGAGACTGAATATCTCTGGGTTATCTTCGAGATGGATCAGTCTTCTCCGGTGGAATTTCTGGTATTGGAACTGCATGCCTCAGGGTTATCTCCAAGGTTTAGAACTGATATTCCTGGTGTGTGTTCGGGGTTGAGGTTGAACTTCCGGTAGTATCCAGACTGGATGTGAGCTGTCTTCTAGGGTTATCTCCGAAATACGAATATGCCCTCCTGCAATGTGAGTAACAGGTGTGCAGAAAATTTAGAGTGTCTACAGATGCCCCTCTTTATCATATTCATGCAATGAAATGCAACAAGATAAACATGATGCATAGTGTAGCAACATGATGCAAATGTATGATGCATGTGTGCAGGGTTGTTGTCCAACATATTGGGGATGATTGTCGGCTCCTTGTTGCTTTTACCGGGGATTGGCAATGATGACCAGATTGGATGTGTGATCCACATCTCGTAGGATGTTGACGTTGGGGTTGTCACCAAAGTCCTTAATCCTTGATACAGACTTGATTCCGAAGATGTGACTTATGTGTATAAAAGATATATGGGGATAATGCTCTGTCTATTTTCAGGATATGTATAACATATTCCTTCATCAATCCTCCTTGATGATGTTGACTCTTCCTGGTTTGTATCACCATATCATATCAATGTTCTGCTGGATTTACTACCAACATTATGTGTTATCAGGGCTGCCTGACCTTCGCTGATGTGTGCATCACCGGATAAAATACCCATGTTGGGCAAATTATCAAGGCTGTTTGACCTTCAATAACGTGTGAATCAACGGAACATGCGTTGTAACCCCCGTCGAGGATTTCATTTTAAGATTGCGTGATGCCCCCGCCGGGGAACGCGTTGTAACCCCCGCCGGGGTCTCTCTTCTTGAGCCTGCGTTGTGACCCCTATCGGGGATCATTTTAATTATCACTGATATGTGTATCAACGGCTAAGATCAACGGATGGCTTCTGACGGATTCGTTGGATTTACTTGCCAACGGTATACTGATGTGAAGGCTATTTGACCTTCGTTGATATATGTGTCAACGGATGAACCCGCATTTTAACTCCCACTGGGGATCACATTTTAACTGTCGCTGATGTGTGTAGCGTTGTAACCCCCGTCAGGGATATGTTTGACCTTCGTTGATGTGTGTATTAACGGACCATGCATTGTAACCCCCACTGGGGATCTCGTTTTAACCGTCGCTGATGTGTGTATTAACGAAACATGCTTTGTAACCCCCGCCGGGGATCTCATTTTAACCGTCGCTTATGTGTGTATCAACGGAACATGCGTTGTAACCCTCACCGGGGATTTGTTTTAATCGTCGCTGTTGTTGAGCGGGATGAGGCCAGATCAGCCAAAGATGCTGTGACAACCCGAGAATTTAGAAAATTTTTAAAATTTTAATTAATTGATTTAAGGTTCAAAATTAGAACTTAGACATAAAATTAGTGTATACGTTTGATATTTTTCAGATGGAATTTTGAGGATTTCAAAATTCTGTGAAGGATTGAGGTGAATTATTCAAGATTAAGGGAATAAGAGTTTATGTTTTGTAAATATATGTGCATGATGTGGTTAAAGGTCTAGGGTTGACCAGATAAATGATATATGTGACAAACCCTAAGTGTATATTAAGAACGTCAACGTTCGGTTAGAAAACCCTAGCGATCGATAAGAAACCCTGAAACCAGTTCTGAAAACCCTAATTTTAGTTCTGAGAATTCAAAACCCTAATTCGATGAATGAAACCCTAATCTGGGAATTTAAATGATTATTATATTGCTCAAGTGCTATTAATTATAATATTAATTAGGTTAAAGCTTAATTATTTAGCAAATCCTAATTTTAAATTTTAAAATCCTAATTTATGGATTTGAAACCCTAATTTGTAAATAGGGAAAACCCTAGCGTTAATTAAATAATTTTAATGTTAAATAGGAAATATTAATCCTAATTTTTAAAGTTATAAGTAATTAGAAAATCCTAATCTAATTACTTAAATCGATTTTTTAAATTAGAAATTTATTTTATATTAGAAACCCTAATTTTTGGGGTTGTAAACCCTAATCTGTGATTTTGACCCTAATTGCTAAATTAGTAATTTTAATTAGGAATTAATAATCCTAATTAGCAAGATTTAAATTATGATTAAGAAATTTTAATATAATTAGAAAATTCTAATTATAATTTAGAAATATTAATTTTATTTTTTTTAAAAACCTAATTTGGAAATTCTAGATTTTTTTCTCTAAAACCCCTAAGGTTTTCCAAACCCTAAACCCTAAGGTTTTCTAAACCCTAAACCCCAAGGGTTTGCATCAAATGGCCATTCTAGAATTAAAATTGGGTGCAAAATGACCATTCTACCCTTACTGCATAATTGAAGATTTCTTGCAAATGTAGACCTATGGTGAGTTGTTCACCAAACCCTAGCCCTAGCTTATGACTTATATCTCAGCAATCTCAGCCCCTTTACATCATATAGATACATTATATCAAAATAATTAGATTAAAAGAGAGAGAAAAGTTCACTTTACTTACCATATTAGTCAACCTCCTTCTCTCTCTAAAAATTCGAGATTGGAAGTGAAGGAGAGTGATAAGATAGGCTATGATCATATTCTAGATTACCAATATTAGATCATTAAGTATCAGATTCAAGATTTGGCATTCAAAAGGTATAAAACCCTAAACTTGTATATCTTTGTATTTTGTCTTAGATGTTGTTGTTAGATTGTTAAAGTTATGTTAGAGGGTGTCATTTGATGATCTGGGTTGCCAAAACCTAGATCCATATCATTTAGATACTCGAATTTAAAGATTTCTCAAATCTGGAAAAACTGGAGAAATGTGTCTGACAGTCAAATGTCAGGTCCCCTAGATCTGTCTCTGTTAATTGTTCTTGTGTTTTAAGAGTTTCTACTTGTTGTATGTTATAAGGTCTCGGATCTGGAACTTGAATCAAGTCCAGATCATGTGTAGATCGAGAGTTATTGTTGGTCAAACAGCGTTGACCGGTCACGAAATCTAGTTTCTGGGCAAACCCAGAATTTCCAGAACGTCTGACAAGCTATTGCAAGCCCTTGATCTTGCTTCTCTTTGATTGTTAGGGCATGTTATTGTTTTAACCTTGTAGAATGGTATAGATACTACATATTCATGCTTCTAGATTACACGATCCATAATGTAACCTAAGATTTAAGTGGGTGAACCACCGTTGATTAAAGCGCTTTCAAGAACATTTCTGGGTTTTCTAGAAATGTTCAAAAACAGTCTTTCCAGCCTAGTTTGACCAAACTATATCTTACTGTTTTGATGTTGATAAGTTGATTTGGTGATTGTTTGTTGTACCTTGATATATGGACTACAATCTAGAACCTATAGATCACCCAAACGAAACCCAGAACCCAAGATATATGGATTTAAAGAAGCTAACTTGAACTATTCTTCATTTCTGGAAAACCCAGAAATGAAGAACAGGTCTGACAACGTTTTCTGCAGCTTTAATATCTCTGTTGTGTTAGAGTATGGTCATGCAACTTGTTTATGGTTGTAGTACTACATCAGTACTACAACATTAACTTAATAAGTTTCCCAAAAACCTTATAACCATGAATCGAAGACTGGTCAAACCTCATACCTTGTCCACTAACATGGAGTTTTGGGCAACTCAAGAACACCTATATCGACGGTTCTATCGCTGTAGGGCCCTTTAGTGACACTTATTTTCGGAAAAAAAAATATTTTTATAAAATAAATCGAATTAAATAGTTTTTAATTATTAAAAATACATAATAAATTCTGAAAAATTATTTTAAATTCTGAAAAATAGTTTTTAATTATTTTGAGTATATTTCATAAATATTTAATATTTTTGGAATATAAATGGTATTTAATTTATTTAATTATAATATTAAATAAATTATTTAAAAATAATTTTAATCATGAAAATCATGAAAAATAATATTATGGTATAAAAATATTTAAAGATATTTTCGGTGACTTTTAATATTTTTTGATGAATTTCACTAATTAATTAATATTAATGATAATTAGTTTACTTAATAAATATATTAAATAAATTGTGGAAAAATAAAATTAATGATTTATAAATCATATAAAAATGATTTAAGTATTATAAAAATATTTGAAGTTATAAAATATAACTTTTGATATTTTTCATGAAAATATTAATATTTTAATATTAAAAGCAATTATCGGATAATGAATTTAAGTGTTTAAAAATCATATAAATATGATTTTAAGGTATTAAAAATACTTTGATATATTATAAATATATTATAATATTATGATATGTATTTCATTAATATTTGATAATAAATAAATATTAATGATAAAAGAATTATGTGGTATTTAATTCATTTAAATACGATATTAATGATTGAAAAATTATGTTAAATGATATTAATTATCTAAAAATTATTACAAGCTTATGAAAAATAATTGGACTATTAATAAATTATCTTAGATAATGGTTAAGTGTTTAGACAAAGTTTAGTTGAAATTAAACTCAAAATTTTGTCCGACTAGACCGTCAGGATGTTAGAATTTTATCGGATTCAACTCGGACTTAAATAGTTTGACTTGATACCGAGTCTTATATATGTGTTGTAGACTTATAGGGTTATGTGTTATGTGTTTAGGTTATTCTGTGTATAGCTATATATATAAATGTATTATATTGTGATGATATTATTCTAATATTGGAGATCTATATTACTAATATTAGGTCTTCGGATAAGGCGATATAAATTGAGTAGCGGTAATCAACGGTTCAGGCAAGTTTGTTACTACTTAACTCTACTAAGAGTTATTTAATTTGGATAAGCTTATGGTTAATCATTGCTGGTTGCCATGAATTATACTCTGTACATATTGCATGTATAAGTCAGGTATGAAAGGATGATCACCTTCATTACCAGTTGGTTCAGATATATTTTTTCATGTATAATACTTGTTCAGTCATAAATTTATTCCTGTTAGTTCACAATTATATTGTTGAATTATAGCCAGCTTATTATTCAGATTCTTTCAATCATGATATATCATTATATTATTGAACTTAAACTTGTTGGGCAATCCTTATGCTCACCCTTGTTAGATCATGATAAAATATTGTAGATTAAGGCGAATACGTTGGATACAAGGAAAGGTCCAAGACAGTTCCAGCTTTAAGTTTATGTGTGCAGTTAAGTTTGTATAAGTATTGTATAATAATGTTATGTGTTAGAAAATTTATTATTTGAGTATACGTTAAGGTTACTCGACCTTGGGGAAAAATATTTAAGTTTAATGTATAAACAATTTATGTTTATATCTTCCGCAAAAATAGTAATAGTGTTAGAATGATCGAACCGGAACCGCGGTGATTCGGGACTTCGGATTCGGGGCCGTCACAGATGTCGTGATAGTTGAGAGGGATAGCGCTATATCTTCCCGGGATGTAGCCATTACAGATAGCTCCATAGTGAGGTCTCTTACCACTGGCATGATTGCAGAGATGAGCACGTACATTGATGAGCATAGAGTCACCATGCAGATGGATGTAGATCTGTTAGCTCGTGTAGATACCCTTGTACAGGAGACCACAACGTTACCTCCTTCTGCTGAGAGGGATGCCATTTTGGGCTTGATAGCTCGCATATACACTGACTTGTAGACGAGCTTGTATTTTCCTGCACAAACTAGCTTAGCCATTTTATCATGTAGAGTTTACATCGTATATATCAAACATCATTGTATATATAGCAAGGAAATATATTTTTGATCACTTCCCTTTTAGATATGTCTGTTAATTGCTTGATATTTGCCTGTTTCTTTATGGCTTGTGATCTTGATGTATTTTGAATTCCTTCTTGATGGATGGACTGTGATAACCCGGGATTTCGAATAATCTGAATTTTTTGAATAAATTTTTTTTAATTAATATTATTATTAATTATCAATTTTTTGCGGTGTATCTGTGATGTGAGTCTCGAGTAGTAGTCAATTTGTGTATTGACTAAAAAATAAGAGTAAAGTTGTGCTTAACAGCTTTAGAAACCCAATACCTAATACTAGATAGGGATTCGATAGAAAATATAATTAAAATAATTATATTGATATGTATGTGTTTGTACTGTATAGAAATTATTGTTCAATGATTAATCGTATAAGGTTTAAAACTAATAAACCCTAACAAGAGATTAGAAACCCTAATCTCAGGATTAAAACCCTAACAAACCATTAAAAACCCTAATCATATGTCGGGAAACCCTAATTTTAAATTCATGAATCCTAAACCCTAATTAAAAACCCTAATCCTAATTAGTAAACTTAATGTGTTTATTAAACATTAGTATGATTACGAAAACCTAATTTAATTAGGAAACCATAATTATAGTTTTAAAATCTAAATTTTCTAAGTTAAAAAAAAACCTAAATTAGAAAATCCTAGAAAACTAAAGTTTTAAAACCTAAAGGACATTAGAACCTAAGGGTTAAACCCTAAGGGTTTGATAAATATCAAGTATGCCATTAAAATTATTTTGCAAATGACAAAAATGCCCTTTTCATTTTCTTTAAATGGTAACCTGTAAAAATACCAAGAGCTTTAGTAGGTAACCTAACAACTTGACTTTGTGACTTCTAAAATCTCAGCAATCAACCTCCAATTGACAGCCAACCTCAGATCTAAGTATTATATCTTGATATATATAGATTTGAGAGAGAGAAAATTACATAAACTTGCTCATTTTTCTCTCTTGCTCTCACCAACTCTTTCTCTCACCAAGACCTCCAAAATTCTAAGGTATACCAGTCATATAAACAGCCCCTAGCAACCATAATATCAGATGGGAGAGCTAAGTTCTAAGATTTGAAGTAAGATGTTATAAACCTAAAACCTATTTTGATCTTACTTGCTTAGAAATTTTTTTTGTTTAAGTGTTTAATCAGGTGTTATATGATGTTTTTAGATGATCTATGTTGATCCCTCATGGATCCATAGCATCAACGTGCTTTAAAATTGAGTTTTTCCAAAACTGTCCAAGAACAAAATTTGTGGTCTGACAAGTTAATGTCAAGAGCCACAAATTCTTGTTCGTTTATGGTTTTTGTTGTTTTAAAGTTTTAATTTGTAGCTTGCTTGTCATGGTCTTTAATCTGCAGTGGAATGGAATCGGTGTCATTGGATGTACAGATCAGTTGTGATATTAATCAAAACCGGGAAATTGAAATTTAAAGGCGTGGCAAGATTGTTTTGGAAACCGGATCACGAAATTTTAAAAGTTATGAGTCTTACATTGTTGTAACATATTTGTAGCTGGTTATGTGGACTCTAGATCCATGCTAGTAGATCTCTTAAACAACATATAAAATGGTTGTAATGAATGGTCAAACTAGACCATTTGATCACGGATGCACTTTCTGGGAATTTCCAGAAACACTATGAACTAAGTTTCTGATAGCCTTTTACCAAGCTGTAACTTGTGATTTTGTTGTTTTTTTATTCGATCTGTTGTGGCAGTGTTGTTCCTTGACACACGATGTAAGACCCCAAATTATTAATAAATGAAATTTATTTTCCTCAATTTATTATTTTGAAATAGCAAGGGTTGATTTGATTAATGTGGATAGTTATTGGTAAAATACGCAAATATTTCGAATAATCAAGTGGTTATAAAATATTCATTATCGTCGGGGAATATTCATTTTGGTCGTGGAATATTAAATCTTTGTCGGGGAATATTAAATGCGATGGCCTTGATCTTTTGTGGGCCCCATAACGGAAAGCGATTGGATGAAGAAAATGACAAATATAAGTTGTTTATAAATAATGGCGTAGTTATTACCATTAATATCTTGTTGGAATACGTTGGTTTAAAACACACTAATACTGGCGTTGTTGAGCGGTAGCACGGTATTGCAATTATTGATTCTTACGTAAGAAGGCACTACTCGATAATTATTACGATAATTCTTATTCGATATTTTATTTTATTGATTCAATAATTGTTGCATTGATATTTTTATATTCTTGTTGTTTGATAAATTGTCATTACACGGTATTTTCCATTATCGAACAATAATTCATATTATCCGAATAATATTATTGGATAACATTATTGGCAATGTCTAGAAAGTTACATCTAAGGAGAGCTTTGGTCACCTAATTGCGGCGCTGAGAAGGAGAGATCCTTATTGGAAAGCCCTCTTTCACAGGAGCGGCACGGTTGCCCGATCTTGTGATTACGTAATATTATTTGTGAATAATTAATTATTGATTTATATGATGAGGAAAATATTGATTTTATGTGGATATAGATGGAAAAAATTTTAATGTGACAATTGTTGAAAATTAATATTTTATCTTTTTACGATAAAATAATTCATTTAAATATATTATTTTAATAATATATTAACGGTGATATTTTTATAATGAATGTGGGATATGTGAGTATATGAGGAGGAAGAGTATTTTGTGGCATTAAATGATTAACAAGTGTTTTTGTGTCGGTGGACCCCATTTTTATTGAAATTTGATTATAGCACTTTGTAAAATCGTCAGTTTATGGATTTTGGTTAATTTACATTTGGAATTGGAAAACATTTCTTACGTAAAGTTGTAGAGAATTGAATTTCCTATAAAAATTCGCGAGATTCAATTTTTCTGATAAAAGGGCTATTTATTATGAATTATTGAAGTTACGAAGCTCAAAATAATTGATTTTTGGAAGTTTAAAATATTTAAAAATAGAAAAACGTTTTTGGAATGTTTAGGTGGCCTCATTTAACATGTTTAGGAGCTGAATTCAGTTGGCAAGTGTGCGTATGAGAGTTTTGGAAAATATATATTAATATTATATTAAATTTTCTACTTTGGTGTTCTAAGCATTTTTTCTATAAATAGGGTGCTTAGGTTAGAATTGAAAATCACACCGAAGCTGAAGTTTTTCTCTCTATATTATCGAGCGTATTCTTGTGAGTATTTTGAGTATACTTTGAGTATTGCTATACGGTGCAAGTTCAAGTCATAGCCTATATCCGGTGTTTCAACTAGAAGTACTGTCTTTCGAGGTAAGAGATGTTATTTTCTTCTCAAATGATATTATTTCTTCAATATCATTATGCTGAAATATTGGTTGGAACTTTTTATCAAATTTGGAACTTTTTCATGTTACTATTGGGGTTCTTATTCACGAGTTATTATTCATGAGTTCTTATTCAGTTCTTATTACTATTCTTATTCACGAGTACTATTCACGAAAGCGTGAAGATGTTTTTTTGTGAAATTTCTATCTTTTGGTGTCGGAGTTACTATTCCGATATCTGGCCTTTATTCATGTATATCTGACACTATTCACAAATATGACACTTATTCACGAGAAAAATTAAATTTCTTTTTTGTCCAAATTATCTATTATGATTACTAGCTTTGATTGGATCTATGTTTTGATCATTCTTGAATTTTACTTCACTATGATTATTTATGAAGTATTTTTGAACTTGGATTATTTAAAGTAAGAATCCTTAATACTTGTTCTTTTGTTTTCATTGGATTCGTTTTCTTTAAAATATTTTTCATCATCCTCGGTCCTAAATGATGATATTATTGAATATCTTTGGCACGTAGTGCAAAGATGAATGATTTCTTGATGAATATCTTTGGCCCGTAGTGCAAAGATGAGCAGTGTTGAGATGAACATGACCTCTTGATTAATATCTTTGGCCCGTAGTACAAAAGATGAGCAGTGTTTAGATGAACATGACCGGTGATGAAAATCTTTGGCACGTAGTGCAAAGATGAATATTTGATTCGATATATATATTGATTGATGTTCTGGGGATAAAATATCGACGATGAACTTTTAAATTCATATATAAAAGATAGTAGTTTGCATTCTCTACTTAACTCTTCTAATGAATTGTTGTTTTTCATTGCAGATTGTTGATTTAAAAGCGGTTGTCTATTGTATTCTATTAGATTTTTCCTGTTGGAGACTAACGATAATTTGTTGTATATTATCTTAGTCATAATATTATTCTTCTTGGGCTAGTTGAGCTCACCCTTTTCCTTTTTGTTCCATTTTTTTCTTCTCGAGAGGCGAGAATGTATAAAAGTACTAGTCGAGGTATGGAATGAAGGTTCTAGAGAGAGTTGTTTAGTAGTCCTCACCATTTTGTAAAATAATGTATAAATAATTGTGATGAGGATTTATTTGGGTATGTATATTGTCTAGAAGACAATAATTGTATTTAAACTCACAATATATATATGTTGTGTATTTTTTGCACGAAAAATGTATTAATAAAGTTGTAGTTATTTTTGTGTACCATGTATTTGGCGACTCGGAATGGGTTGGATGGAATGGACCTATTTTGGGGCTTCACGGTTGGAATCGAGCTTAGGGATATGATCTCTGGCGGAGATCGGGGAATAGAACTAGGAGGAGAGGCGAGTAAATCCTTCGCTAGTGTGTCTACCTAAGCTTATTTGTTAGTTGGTTAGTATATAGGGATATTATGTGATATATTGATTTCCTTAATTAACCTTTTTTATGACGGTATTTGAGAATGTCGATTGAGAATATTAATGATGGAGTAAATGAGACCGTGGAGATGCTGTGTACTTACCAACGAGGAGAAGCGTGCAACAGTGGCAATGTACCTCTCCGTGAACAACACCACTGAAAGCGAGATGATGAGCGAGGGATGTTTAGAAGCTTTTTGCAGTTCATGCAAAATCGGACGAGGGAGACTTCGTGTTCAAAATACTGAGGAGGAAATGATAGCAATTCACGGGTTGGTCACAACCAAGCGATTCAAAGAGTTGGGACCACGAGAATTTATGGGAAAGCGGATCCGATCATGGCGGAAACATGGGTCAACAAATTACCAAGATATTCGATGTCTTGGGATGCGGAGGAACGAAGGTTCCATTCGCCACCTTTATGTTCCGTAAATGGCGAAGTGATTAATGGTGGGAATACGTGAAGCGTACCCATCCATTCGGTACTTTCGGCATGTCATGGGAGACATTTGAAGCAGTTCAATGACAAGTACTTCCACGAAAGTATTCGTCGTATGAAGGAAGTGGAGTTTATTATTGGAGCATAATAACATGGCGGTGTCCCGATGCGGCGAAGTTCAGCGGAGTTATCGAGTTTGCACCTCATTTGGTGGAGAATGAGGAGCGTATGACGCGGATGTTTTCGAGAGGTTTGAAACCCGGCATACGTCGGTATCTCATTTCTCATAAATTTTCTCTCTATTCAGGATGTTGTCAGCGGGGCTCGGTTGTTAGAAGCGAGATAACGAATACGTTCAATCGAGGGACCATAACCGAGGATCATACCAAAGATAGCGATCATCGAATAACGATAACCGGTGGAGAAAGAAGAATACGGACAAAGCGGTAACCACTCTGGTGGTAATCGTGGCCATGAAAATAGAAGAAGCGAGTCGGGAGGAGATTTTAAAAGAGGAGATTCAACAACGACCATGTGAAGAAGCGTCGATTATGGTATGTAATTGGTTCCAAGGAGAGAAAGACCACCGGTCGTATGTTACAAATCTGGAAAGAGGACATATCTCCCAAAGCGCCCCTAACAGTTTAAGGTATGCTATAATTGTGGAAAAGAAGGACATATCGCTCGAGATTATGCGGTATCAAAACCCGATCCAAGTGGGAATGGTGACTCAAAAGGATGTCCCGAGAAAAGTCAAAGTCAAGCGATTTCTGGAAGAGCGTTTGTCGTGACCGATCAAAAAATGCGAGGAAACGAGCGAAGTTAGCACGGGTTAGTTAATTATAAATTCTTTGAAGTTTATACCTTACTAGATCTGGGTTCTACCCATTCTTTTATCTCTCTTGCTTTGCGCTCAGCGTTTGAACTTGACTACGGAGAAATTAGACTTTGACCTATTTATGGAGACTCAGTTAGGAGAAACTTTCATTACATCCGTTGTTTAGAAATCTTGCTTGATTTAGGTTGGCACTATCACATTACATGTTAACCTTATTTCTATAGAGATATTTGCTTTTGATGTGATTTTAAGGTTAACTACTCATCAAATGAAATTGATTACTTTCGTAAGGTTGTTAGTTTTCATATTCCTAAGCAACTTTGTTATTCAATTCAAGCAATCAAACCATTGTAGTCAAACATTTTCATATCAAGCCATAAAGTCATTCGTTTATTACGGATGTCAAGTTTTCTTAGTCCATGTTATGGATTTGAATAAAGACACGTCGATTTGAATAATATTCTGTTGTTATTGATTTTTCTGACGTATTTCTGAAGAATTTCTTGGCTTACTCCCAAAGCTTTCGATATTAAATTTTGTATCGACTTTGAACCCGGTACAAAACTCATTTCTAAAATCTCATATCGAATGGCTCTATTGAACTTGAGGAGTTAAAAATTCAACTATAGAATTTGGTACACGAGCCTTTATCTGGTGACTTCCTTTGTGGAATGCTGCAAAGCCCGGACTCTCGTAGGGGACACCATATTAGATGCGATAGTAAAGCGATAGGTGTCATTGTAGCGTGTTATCAAGGTTGGGATATGAGTCGCGATTGAGAACAACCTAAATCGGTAATAGAAATCGTAGCTTCTGAGGCTTAGTTGGTTATTATCGGAGATTCGTTGAAGGATATTCTCGAATCGCTATTCCATTACTTTGGTGACTCGTAGAGATACAAAATTCGAATGGAGCAAGGAATGTGGGAAGAGCTTGAAGAACTCAAGAGGAGACTCATTTAAACACGTATTACGACCATGCCATCTGGAAAGCGAGCGTGGTAGGTGGCGTGTTGAGTAGAAGATCGTATCAAGTCTGAGTACGATATTGTCAAAGACTCATTTCGTATAATTTACAAATAATAGAGATGGAGATGAAAACTCTAGGTACCCACGTGATGATATCTGAGTATAATCGACTTTAATCGATAAAGTTAAAGTTATTCAAGCTACACACCGGAGGTGATGAATTTGAAGAAGGAGGTGCGAAGAAGTTGTTATTTCAAAAGCGAGAATCGGTGAGGTGAGAAAGCTCAAACCTCCGATTTATTAATCCATTTGAAATTCTCGATCGAATAGGAAGCGTGGCCTATAGACTCGTTTTACCACCAAGTATGATGCGTGTTCATAGCGTTTTTCACGTATCGATGTTACGTAAATATGTGGACGACCCGAACCACGTCATTGAGTTAGAAACCGGACGAGATAGTAGAAGACTTAACGCGACGAGGAGGTACTGTCAAGATCTTGGATAGGAAAGAATATGTCCTATGTCTGGGGGTTATACCACAAGTTAAAGTTTTGTGGAGAAACCATCTTTATTGAGGAAATGACACTGGGAGTTGGAAATGAAAATAAAAGCGAGGTATTCTCATCTTTTTGAAACACCAGTGCACGTATCGTCAATTTCGAGGACGAAATTTCATAAGGAGGGAGGTTGTTAAGACCCAAAATTATTAATAAATGAAATTTATTTTCCTCTATTTATTATTTTGAAATAGTAAGGGTTGATTTGATTAATGTGGATAGTTATGGGTAAAATCATAAATATTTGAATAAGCAAGTGGTTATAAAATATTCATTATAAATTGGGGAATATTCGTTTGGTCGTGGAATATTAAATGCTTGTGGGGAATATTAAATGCGATGGCATGATCTTTTGTGGGCCCCATATGCTTGAAAGCGATTGGATGAAGAAAGCGACAAATATAAGTTGTTTATAAATAACTTGGCGTAGTTATTACAGATTATCTTGTTGGAATACCGGTGGTTAAAACACACTAATCTGGCGTTGTTGAGCAGTAGCTTTGCGGTATTGCACCAATTATTGATTCTTACGTGAAGGCACTACTCGATAATTATTTACGGTAATTCTTATTCAAGTATTTTATTTTATTGATTCAATAATTGTTGCATTGATATTTTATATTCTTGTTGTTTTGATAAATTGTCATTACACGGTATTTTCCATTATCAGACAATAATTCATATTATCTCGAATAATATTATTGGATAACATTATTGGCAATGTCTAGAAAGTTACATCTAAGGAGAGGTTTGGTCACCTAATTGCGCGCCGATAAGAGAGATCCTTATTGAAAGCCCCTCTTTCTCTGAGGAGCGGCTGGTTGCGATCTTGTGATTCTGTAATATTATTTGTGAATAATTAATTATTGATTTATATGATGAGGAAAATATTGATTTTATGTGGATATAGATGGAGAAAATTTTTTAATGTGACAATTGTTGAAAATTAATATTTTATCTTTTTACGATAAAATAATTCATTTAAATATATTATTTTAATAATATATTAGCGGTGATATTTTATAATGAATATGGGATATGTGAGTATATGAGGAGGAAGAGTATTTTTGTGGCATTAAATGATTAACACATGTTTTTGTGTGTCGGTGGACCCCATTTCTTGGAATGAAATTTGATTATAGCTTTGTAAAATGCTTGGTTTATGGATTTGATTAATTTACATTTGGAATTTGGAAAAACTTTCTTACGTAAAGTTGTAGAGAATTGAATTTCCTATAAAAATTCGCGAGATTCAAATTTTCTGATAAAAGGGCTATTTATTATGAATTATTGAAGTTCCGAAGCTCCGAAATAATTGATTTTTGGAAGTTTAAAATATTTAAAATAGGAAAAACGTTTTTGGAATGTTTAGGTGGCCTCATTTAACATGTTTAGGAGCTGAATTCAGTTGGCAAGTGTGCGTATGAGGTTTTGGAAAATATATATTAATATTATATTAAATTTTCTACTTTGGTGTTCTAAGCATTTTCCTATAAATAGGGTGCTTAGGTTAGAATTGAAAATCACACCGAAGGCTGAAGTTTTCTCTCTATATTATCGGCGTATTCTTGTGAGTATTTTGAGTATACTTTGAGTATTGCTATACGGTGCAAGTTCAAGTCATAGCCTATATCCGGTGTTTCAACTAGAAGTATTGTCTTTCGAGGTAAGGGATGTTATTTTCTTCTCAAATGATATTATTTCTTCAATATCATTATGCTGAAATATTAGTTGGAACTTTTTATCAAATTTGGAACTTTTTCATGTTGGGGTTACTATTCACGAGTTACTTATTCATGAGTTACTATTTGAGTTACTATTCAGTTACTATTCACGAGTACTATTCACGAAGCGTGAAGATGTTTTTTGTGAAATTTCTATCTTTTGGTGTGAGAGTTACTATTCACGTATCTGGCACTATTCACGTATCTGGCACTTTATTCACGAATCTGACACTATTCATAGAAAATGAAATTTTTCTTTTTGTCCAAGATTATCTATTATGATTCCTATCTTTGATTGGATCTATGTTTTGATCATTCTTGAATTTTACTTCACTATGATTATTTATGAAGTATTTTTGAACATGGATTATTTAAAATACGAATCCTTAATACTTGTTCTTTTGTTTCTTTGGATTCGCTTTTCTTTAAAATATTTTTCATCATCCTCGATCCTAAATGATGATATTATTGAATATCTTTGGCTGTAGTAGTAAAAGATGAATGATTTCTTGATGAATATCTTTGGCCCGTAGTGCAAAGATGAGCAGTGTTGAGATGAACATGACCTCTTGATTAATATCTCTTTGGCGTAGTACAAAGATGAGCAGTGTTTAGATGAACATGACCCGGTGATGAATATCTTTGGCCTGTAGTGCAAAGATGAATATTTGATTCCAGATATATATTGATTGATGTTACAGGGATAAAATATCGACGATGAACTTTTAAATTCATATATAGAAGATAGTAGTTTGCATTCTCTACTTAACTCTTCTAATGAATTGTTGTTTCCGCTGCAGTTGTTGATTTAAAACTAGTTGTCTATTGTATTCTATTAGATTTTTCCCTGTTGGAGACTAACGATAATTTGTTGTATATTATCTTAGTCATAATATTCTTTACTGGGCTAGTTGAGCTCACCCTTTTCCTTTTTGTTCCATTTTTCTTCTCAGGAGGCGAGAATGTAGCGAGTACTAGTCGAGGTATGGAATGAAGGTTCTAGAGAGAGTTGTTTAGTAGTCCTCACCATTTTTGTAAAATAATGTATAAATAATTGTGATGAGGATTTATTTGGGTATGTATATTGTCTAGAAGACAATAATTGTATTTAAACTCACAGTATATATGTTGTCGTATTTTGCACGACAAATGTATTAATAAAGTTGTAGTTATTTCTGTACCATGTATTTGGCGACTCGGAATGGGTTGGATGGAATGGACCTATTTTGGGGGCTTCACAGTTGGAATCGAGCTTTAGGATATGATGGAACCTAGATTAAATGGGGAATAAAACTTGGAGGGGAGAGAAAAGTAAATCCTAACAACATAGTGTGTCCTATATAGAAAATTATTATTTGTTAGTTGGTTGGTTGTAATGTTGTATAGTTAATGTTGTATAATGACTACAATATTGATGTTTAAGTTTGCCTAGAAACGAATTAAACAGAGAATTGGAAGCGGTCAAACAAGACCTATTGAACATTGAGTTGTCAGTGTTTTTGAGCTCAAGAACACCAACAACGACGCTTAGTGTCACTAAAGGCCTATAGCGACGGTTTTTAATATATTTATTTTCTGATTTTCTGAAAATTATTTAAAAATAGAAATAAATTATAAAAATTACCAAAAATGGTTTTAAAAATTATTTTAAATTAAGTAAAATAATTTTTGATTAATTGGGATATTTTTCATTAATATTTATAATTATTTGAATATTAATGATATTTAATTTATTTAATTAGTATATTAAATAAATTAGAGAAAAAAGATGTAATATTATGAAAAATCATTTTTAATAAGAATAATGTATTTAAAAATATTTTGAGTTATAAAATATAACTTTTAATATTTTTAGAGAATTTTAATTGATAATTTAATATTAATGATATTAGATTTATTTAATTATTAAATTAAATAAATAAGTTAAAAATGATGTTATTGATTTAAAAATCATTTAAATGAGAATAAAGTGTTAGAAAATATTGTGAATTATAAAATATAATTTTCTATATTTTTAGAGAATTTTCATTAATAATTTAATTTTTATGATATTAGAGTTATTTATTAATTATATTAAATAAATGAATTTAAAATGATTTTATTGATTTAAAAATGACAAAAATGTTTTAAAAATATTTTAAGTTATAATTAATGACTTTTAATATTTGGATGATAATTTCATTAATATTTAAATATTAATGGTGATGATTTAAAAATAATTTTAATTATTTTAAAAATCATTTAGGTATAATATTGATGATTTAAAAATATTTTAAGTTATTAAAAATAACTTTAATATTTTTACATGTATGTTGTTAATATTTTTATATTATTAAATATTCATGATGAAAAGAATATTTGATATTTAAATCATTTAAAAATGATTACAGTATTTGAAAAATTAGTATAAATTATAATAATTATTTATAAATTATTAAAATCTTCCGAAAAATATTATAAATGATATTTGACTTATCTAAAATAATATCGAAGCTTAGAGACCAAGTTTAATTGACAATATTAGTGTTAATTATCGGATAGGGTGACCAGTACACCGAGAATAAACCGAAGTCCAACCAGACTGAACTAGTTAGACTTGATAAGTGTTTATATAGGTTATGAACACTGATGTGACTATGTGGTAATGTGTCTAGGAGAAAATTGATTGTATATTACAGTGATACATGTTGTGGATTATTGTGCTAATTATGAGACCGATATTATTGGTTATATGTCTTTCGAAAATAGATAAATATATTGTGTAGCTGTAAACAGCGGAAGAGGCAAGTTTCCTAACTCAACCTTGAGTTATATTTATTCAATTATTATAGTAGTTATTTATTGTTGATTAGACCACGTCCAAGAATTTATTGTTGATTATTTGCAGTTAGTGCATGTTTATTAATTCAAATTGAATTAATGATTCTGAGAATATACTTGTAGAATAACTGTTGTTGGATATTCACATCTGTAGAAGCTATTATTGATTTCAAATAGTACAATTAAATTATGTCTATTATTTAATCATATTGAAACATGTCTTAGCTAATTGTTTTGGCTAGACGAACATTTGTTAGAACTTGATAGGTTCAAGAAGAGAAGAGAAGAAAATTCAATTATTATTGATAGATCAATGCTAGTTATTTCGGCTAGATTGAAAAAGTAAAACTTGATAGCTTTGAGAAGAGAACAGAAGAGAAAAGAAATGATTAGATATTGAAATCATTGCATTTCGTTGTTAAATCAAATTCTGATTCAAAGACTGAGAAGAACAACCTTTTATATAAAGGGAACATTTTAGGTCGTATATTCGGCCATTGCGCACTGTTAAGTATTATGCATAATATATGGTATAATAAAGCTGATCACTTGTTATACTTGAAGAGGGGTATGATTTAATCTTTATGGTTATCTGATACACCTGCATATATATCAAAGTAAATCTTTGATAAATACCCGAGAAGAGAAGTTCTAGATCCAATGGATCGCTCAACATAAATATGGAAAACATTCCACTTTGTTATTGCGTAGAATTGATTCTTTTTATTCAATAGAATATCGTAGAAACTTTGAAAGCATTGTACTCTTTCATTATCAGATTATTGCGTTACCTAGAATACGAGAAGACTTGTTATTGATTAACGATTTGTTCAGCTATTTCAAAGTTCCCCGAACTTTGGTGTCATTCTATCAAAATAGATAGTCTATTATTTTGATACTTATACATTCATTGTATATCTTAACTTGCGGGGCAAATTTGTTGCTCACCCTTGCTAAATAAAACTTTTCAGCAAGGAACGAACTGGCAGGAGGTGCTGTGAAGAACAAAGGCAAAGGTCTGTTGCTGGAATAGTTTAATGAACATTATTATTATTATGTTGTTTTGTAAACCCTTTTTGTATATCTAAAGGGTATGATTGTAATGTTAAGGTTAGATAACGTGGGACGAATGTATTAACTATATCAGTTAATGTGGTGTAATATTTTATTCATCAATGAATGGGTAGTTAGATGTTAATTATATTGTGGATCGTGAGCACCAAACTCGAGGGTGGGTGTCACAGGTTGGTATCAAAGTTATAGGTTATAAACCTTAAGTGGGGAGGGGAAACCCTAGGATTATAACCATACGCGAGATAGAGAAAACTCATTTAGAGTACTAAGTGAGGGATTGTCGAAATATATCGATAGTGAGATATATGGACACATAGTGTGAGAAGTTCGTACTGGAGAAGTATTAATCAAGTCATTTAGACTGATTATAGGATGTCTTAAGAAGATGAAATGAGTGCAGAGATGCTAGCGGCTGTTGCACCAGTGCCAGTAGCCGAGGTGCCAACGCAAATTGAATCAATTGAGAAGGTGGGAAAAGATGAACCTATGGTCAATCTGGGGAGCAATCATGACGATTATCCCGAGATGTATCTGAGTGGTGATGAGGAGGCAGAGTCTGAAGAAGCTAAGGTGGAAGAAAGAGAATAAGATCAAAGTTGGAGAACAAGATCAACTATCTGCAGAAGTTCAAGAACCCCGGAGTAAAGTGTTTCTCTTGGAGGAGTTATGGAAGACGGAGCGAGCGTTACGCGAAATGACTGAAGAACGGAACGAACTCAAGGCGCAGGTGGAAATGATGAAGGCTGAAGGTGGTGGATCGTCTGAAGAAACCAGCAGAAAAACAAGAAAAAGAGAAAGAGGGACAACGATAACCCTAATTCTAAAAAGTCAAACTCGAAGAAGAAGCAAGTCTGTAGCAAGTGTGGAAAGACTCACTTGGGAGAATGCATGATGTGGAAGAACGTGTACTTCAATTTTAAGAAGGAAGGACATATTTCCCTACATTGTCCTAAGCCGAATATGAGAAAGTTTTTTACATGTGGGAGACCGGGTCACGGATGCAACAAGTGTCCCAATAAGAAGAAGACTGGTGAAGGGAGTGGACGGTAGATAGCTTAAGTTTAAGCTATAGTATCTTTTGATATTGTGTGATATTAATGATTGTAATATCAAGAATGAAGTGTGAACATATGTAATTATATATATTTGTATGAATGAAATCTTTATTTTCTATATGAATATAAGATTAAGATTAATTTGTGTGTTCTTAAAACTCATACTTATGGTAAGTTTGTGACTCATAATTATACGAAATGTTTTGAACCCCTCAGCGAATGGACGCCAAAGGTCTGACTAGGATAAGTTCATACACTCATATAATTGTGGCAAGTTCCTGAACCCCTAGGTGTGGTAAGTTTGATGAACTGGGAATAGTTATGTGTGAATGGAGAATTATGAATTTTGTTTAAAGTCCAAGAATTACAACTTTTATTTAAAGTTGTGTTGTTAATTTCAATATTATTTAAAAAGGAATAGTGTTATATATGTGTTAAGTGCTAAATGTATTGTGTGCTATTTGAATAAATATGCGATTATATGAGAAATTTTAAATTCTTATTGTTTTATTAATAAGAATATGTGTAGAGAAGGAGAATTAATGTAAGATTTTTATCAGATAATGCTACCAAGGAATGGAGGTCTAAAGAGAAATATGGAAGAACAATTTTGGAATCTGAAGCAGGAAAATATGACGGTGACAGAATATTTTCTCAAGTTCAACGAGTTAGTAAAATTTGCTCCACATCGAGTGGACATTGAGGAGCTTAAAGCACGATGTTTTAGGAATGGATTGAAATTGTTGGTACTCGAGAAGTTAGATGTGTTGCAAATTAGTTCATTTTCAACTTTATTAGAAAAAGCCATTATTGCTAAGGGAGAAATGGAAGTTGTATTGAAGAATAGTCAAGAACAATGAAAGCAGGCTGAAGGAAATAATATGATATGTGGTAATGGAGGCAGGGATTTTAATAAACGTAAGAGGGATGATAATGTTAATTTAAGAAATAATCTAAAAAGAGTAGGAGGAAGGATACGTCGTATGTAGTTTGCGGGAAACGTCACCAAGGAGGTTGTTTGAAGAAAAAGGAGTATGTTTCAAATATGGCCATGAGGGACACATGTCTCACGAGTGTCCCATTCCAAAGAAGACATGAGGTTGTTTTGTGTGTGGATCAATCGATCATCTGGTGAGTGTTTGCCCAAAGAAGAGGATGAATAAGGGAACCAGCAGAGGAATAATATGGATCAAAGAATCAGCTCAGCAGGGAAGACCAACATCATTCACTTTTAACATGACAGTTCCAGACGCAGCAGCTTGCCCATGAAAAGGCGACAAGTAACGAGTTCGGTTAGAATTTAAATTACGCGAGAAATACGAGTTAGATATTGTTGTGATTTGTTTTCTTTTATACGATCCAAGTCACAGGTTAGAATTTGAGACACAAATTAATATTGTGTTGTTAAGAATGAATTGATGATACAAATTTAAAAGATTATAGAGGATAAAGAAGCGGTGATTCCGAGGACCGAAACCCTTTTAAGGAGGGGTGAATGTGATAACCCGAGATTTGAATAATTCGAATTTTTTGAATAATTTTTTTTAAAATTAATATTATTATTATTAATTAATTTTGTGCGGTGTATCTGTGATGCGAGTCTCGAGTAGTAGTCAATTTGTGTATTGACTGAAAAATAAGAGTAGAGTTGTGCTTAACAGCTTTAGAAACCCTAACCCTAATTCTTGATAGGGATTCGATAGAAAATATAATTAAAATAATTATATTGATATGTATGTGTTTGTCCTGCATAGAAATTATTGATCAATGATTGATCGTATAAGGTTTAAAACTAATAAACCCTAATAAGAGATTAGAAACCCTAATCTCAGGATTATAAACCCTAACGTACTTTTAGAAACCCTAATCGTATACCGGGAAACCCTAATTTTAAATTCGAGGAATCCTAAACCCTAATTATAAAACCCTAATTGGTAAGCTTAATGTGTTTATTAAACGTTAGTATTATTAGGAAAACCTAATTTAATTAGGAAACCCTAATTATAGTTTTAAAATAAAAATTTTCTAATTTAAAAAAACCTAAATTAGAAAATCCTAGAAAACAAAAGTTTTAAAACCTAAGGGTTAGAACCATAGGGTTAAACCCTAAGGGTTTGATAAATGTCAATTATACTGTGAGACCCCAGATTTTATGAAATAAAAGTATTCAATTTTTCTATTTTGGTAAATAGTTAAATTGATAAAAGTTTAAAGTTAAGGGTAATATTTGAATTTTTTTTTGCAAAGTAAGCAAGTTGATATAAAATATTCGTTTTGTCGGGGAATATTCTTTTTGTCGGGGAATATTAAATACGACAATACAATCATTAGTGGACCATATAATGTAATTATTGTGGATTGAGAAAACGACAAAAATACTTTATGAAAATAACGGCGAAAAGTTTTACCGTTAACTGTTGAAACACCCGGTGTTAAAAGTACAGTAATACGTGTGGTTGCATAGTAGTACACGGTATTGATTATTGATGCTTATATGAGAAGTCACTCAGTATTGTTCAATCGGTATTTGGGACACTTTTTGTGTCGGAGTACTATTCACGAATTACTATTCATGAGTTACTATTCACGAGTTACTATTCACGAGTTACTATTCATGAGTTACTATTCACGGAGTACTATTCACCCGTAAAATATATTTTTTTTCGGTCCAAATTATTTTTGGGTACAATATTAGTCCATGAGGAGATGTGCTAATTTTTCAGACCGTTAGTTGAAGATATATTAGTAAATCAATATGGACCGCTGGTGGATAGTTATAATAGTAAATCAATATGGATCCCTAGTTTAAAGTTTTAATAGTAAATCAGTATGGACCGTTACTTTAAGTTTTAATAGTAAACCAATATGGACCGTCCATTTAAAAGTAAATCAATCTGGACCGTTCATGAATTAGTTATTATGTAGTCCATTCTTCTATAAATAGAAGCTCATTCCTTCATTATTTCTTACGAATTCACTGAAACTCTAGAGAGAGAAACTATAGAGAGAAAGAAGAAAAGTATTATGCTACTTCACTACTTCAGTATTCAGTTTTTCTAAGGTAGGGGATATTATTTGTTGTACTCGTAATGGGTATTCTTTTTTTCTTATTCATGAAGAGAACTTCTGTTATTCCATTCTTTATTATTCTATTGGAATAACCTATATACGCGGGCTACCCTATACTTGGTGAAATTCTTCTGTTATTTCATTCTTATTCTGTTGAAATATCCTGTTTGTGCGTTTTACACCGGACCTGGTTCCAGTCTTTATTATTACATTGGAATATCCTGTACATGCATTTTCTGTCTGGGACTGGTTCCGATCTTTATTATTACATTGGAATATCCTTTACATGCGTTTTACGTGGGACTTGGTTCCATTATTTATTATTACATTGGAATAAACTTTTGCTGTCATTGATCTATCGCGTACTGGTGATTTCTTTTGTTATTCCATTCTTTATTACACTCAGTTGGTTAAAACTTTAACTTATATACTCCATGAAATTAGTGGAATATCCTTGATATTTGCGCTTCATCCTTTATCTTTTCATGGAAATATTTTCTGAGCATTCTTGAATTTTACTCCACAAAGTAGTATCATGTTAACAATTTGGACATTATTGAGTTCAGGATAAATTAACTTATAAATCCTTAAAACCTATTCTTGAACTTGTTTTATTGAATTATTATGTCATTGCCATGATGAGTTATGTTGGTTATTATTTGAAAACATGAAAGTTCTTAGAAAACACAAAGGGTTGAAAATTAGATTTTGGTAAAAATGGAGTATGAAATTCAATTGACCATATCTCCTATTATATTTTGAATTTTTTAGTGTGGTTAAGTTCTAGAGTTAGATCTATGAGTTTTCTAACTTATCCAAGTGGAATCACTAGAAAAGGTGTTGTAGATTTTCGTGTGGACTAATTTTAGTAAAGGAGTCAAAAACTAAAAAGTGCCAAAAAGCTACTGCCAGAAAATTTAAAAGGGCATTTTCAACCACTTAAATTGTGAGAAAAATTCCGGCCTTTTGGGACATGAAAATATATGGTATAAAGTACCTACTGTCCAAAAATGAGCTCATTCCGCATTAAAATGAGCAAGTTATGACTATTTCAATATTTAGGTTTTTCCGACAAAAAACGCTATAACCGGAGTTCTATAACAACGATGAACATGAAATTTAAACTGGAAGCTCATGTTAACATGTGTAAGATCCTGCCAAGATTTGAGAATTTCTGGAGGTAACCTTGAGGTAGCTAATTTGTTAAGGAATTAATTAGAAATTGATTTTTGAAAAATACTAAATGAATTTTAAAAATTACGAGAAAAATATATGTTCAATATGGGACTATATTCTGCTTAATCCCAAGAAAGAATAATTTTTGGGACTGATTTGTTACTTTTCATGAAAATGAATTTAGTTACGAACATATGAATTAAATATGTTATGTGAAGTTGAAAAATTGGTAAATAGATTTTATGGCTTGAAAATCCTATATAAGGTATATCTTGATTTTGATGAGTAATTTGATTATTGGTGATGAAATCTTATGAGTATGGCATTTTGAATGATTAAATGCATTATTTGGAAAAGTGTAAATAATTAAATTAAATTGTTTATAAGTTTAAGGAGTGATTAAAATATTGTTATAATATTAACAATATTAGATTATGATTTTATTAAGTGATTGATAATGTTTAGATAAATTTAAAGTCTTTAATATTTATCCTTGATTTAGTTTGACTAATGCTTATAATATTGTCATCATCCTCATGTTTATATTATGTTGAAAGTCATCTGTGGCTTGTAGTGCATAGATGGACTTGGTATGATTATGACCAGGGATTATTCGGTATAATCATAACCGTAATGTTACAAATGATGTGGAAAAAGTTCTCATTGGCCCGTAGTGCATTGATGGACGATTTTTTGGTATGATTATGGCTATGGATTCTCTTTGGTAGTAGTGCAAAGATGAATTATTTTATGGCATGATCGGGAATAGATTGATGGAAACACGATTATCTTTGGTAGTAGTGCATGGATAATTCGTGGTCGTGATAGTAAAGAATATCCTTGCTTTTATAGTGCATGGATGATTCGATGATGTGGATTAATTATTGAAAGTGAGTCTCAAAGAATGAAATATTAATTCATGGATGTGATAATAATGAATATCTTTGGCCGTAGTGCAAAGATGATTTAATGATTACGAGCAGGAATTGTGATTTGGTATAACCATGATTTTTGATGTTTCAGGTGATGAAAATTATCTTCGGCATAGGTGCAAAGAGGAATTTAGAATCACAATTGTGATTTTGAGTTATTCACATGATCGTGGACGGGAATTGTTGATTGATGTTACACGGATAAAACATTATTGGTGGACTTTTAACATAGAGAAGATAATAGACCTTATGGTCTATTTAACTCTTCTAATGGATTATTCGTTCCACTGCAACTATGGTTGAAAACTTTTATCATCTACCATACATTCTAAATCTCTGATTTATTATTGATGAAGGCTATTGATGATGTAAATTAGCTTTAGTCATGATATTCTTTACTGGGCTAGTTGTGCTCACCCTTTCCGCTTCACAATTCCTTTCAAGTAATAAGAGTGTTGCCGGGTCGAGTGGGGATAACAGGGGAATAGAACGGTGGTCTCTAGCTGTGGAGGTTCTCCCTAAACAGTATAGAAAAGTGTGTTGTATTCTATACATCATTTAGTAGTTATATTTGGTGAATCAAATAGGGTGAGGCGAACCCAACTTTGGAAGGGTGTTTTGCCACTATTAAACAAGATGTCTAATGACTTACAACCTCGTGTTCTCATAAGACATGGTTGTGCACATCCACTTGCTGAATATATCTACGAGCACTACCTGTATGATCTTGGAGTTTATTTGAAATAAAATTTTCACTTGGAGACAACGGAGATATTTATATGTCAAGAGAAGACTCACCATTGGAAAGAAGATGATAGTAATCTTCTTGTTTTTCTTTGGGGAGTTTTGGGTCAACCAAGGATAATTCTATGGACATGTGATATCTATCATAACCTAGACGCATGGCCTCCCATGTACAAAGGTTTCCTTGAGAACTTCCCAATTATTTTAATTTCTAAAACAGTTTTTAACTATACTTTTATGTAAAGTATCATTGTAAGGTTGTGGTCGAGGTACCATTAGAGTTACATACATTTGTATTAAAACTCATAGTTAACTATGGTCGTATTCTATACGATAGCTCAACAGTTGTATAAATGAAGTTGTATTTGAATTTTGTACCATGTATCTGGTGACTTAGAATGGGTGATGTATACCTAATTTTGGGAGCGTCACAGTTGGTATTAGAGCCTAGGGATATGGTCGCTGGCGGAGATGAGAGTCTAGAATTAGGAGGGAAGAGACGAGTTATATACTTCGCTAGTGTGTGACTTACCTAAGCTGAAATTCTTCACTTGATAAGTTGACAAATTATGATATATCAATTAACCTTTGTTTTGAAGCTATATTCTAGAATGATATCTGAAATACAGGAGATGAGAAATGGGAAAATCATGGTAGCGAGGAAATTTAGGAAGGTACAATCTGAAAAGAAAGCAAGGTATTCTCATCTCTTGAATATCAGTGCGTCACGTAAATTTCGAGGCGTGAAATTTCATAAGGAGGGGTGATTGTGAGACACCGAATTTTATGAAATAAAAGTATTCAATTTTTCTATTTTGGTAAATAGTTAAATTGATAAAAGTTTAAAGTTAAGGGTAATATGTGAAATTCAAGTTGATATAAAATATTCGTTTTGTCGGGGAATATTAATTAGTCGGGGAATATTCTTTTTGTCGGGGAATATTCGTACTGACGGTACAATCATTGGTGGACCCCACAACAGAATTATTGTCGAATTGAGAAAAGCGACAAAAATACTTTATGAAAATAACGGCGAAAGTTTTACCGTTAAGCTGTTGAAACACCGGTGTTAAAAGTACGATGTCTGGCGTGGTTGCATAGTAGTACACGGTATTGATTATTGATGCTTATGTGAGAAGTCACTCAGTATTATTCAATCGGGTATTCGGGACACTTTTCATGTCGGAGTACTATTCACGAGTTACTATTCACGAGTTACTATTCATGAGTTACTATTTATGAGTTACTATTCACAAGTTACTATTTACGAGTTACTATTCATGGAGTACTATTCACCCGTAAAATATATTTCTTTTCGGTCCAAATTATTTTTGGGTACAATATTAGTCCATGAGGAGATGTTCTAATTTTTCAAACCGTTGGTTGAAGATATAATAGTAAATCAATATGGACCGCTGGTGGATAGTTATAATAGTAAATCAATATGGACCACTGGTGGATAGTTATAATAGTAAATCAATATGGATCCTTTGTTTAAAGTTTTAATAATAAACAGTATGGACCGTTACTTTAAGTTTTAATAGTAAACCAATATGGACCGTCCGTTTAAAAGTAAATCAATCTGGACCTTTCATGAATTAGTTACTATACAGTCCATTCTTCTATAAATAGAAGCTCATTCATTTATTATTTCTTACGAATTCACTGAAACTCTAGAGAGAGAAACTATAGAGAGAAAGAAGAAAAGTATTATGCTACTTCACTACTTCAGTATTCAGTTTTTCTAAGGTATGGAATATTATTTGTTGTACTCATAAGGGGTATTCTTTCTTTCTTATTCATGAAGAGAACTTCTGTTATTCCATTCTTTATTATTACATTGGAATAACTTTTGTATCTGCCAAGTTAACCTATACTTGGTGAAATTCTTACATTATTTCATTCTTATTCATTTGGAATATCACTATATGCATGCGCTTTTTCATACGGACTGGTTCGAATCTTTATTATTACATTGGAATATCACATACATGCATTTCTGTGGGACTGGTTCCGTTATTTATTATTACATTGGAATAACTTTCGCTGCTTGGTCTATCAAATGCCTGGTGATTTATTTTGTTATTCCATTCTTTATTACACTCAATTGGTAAAAACTTTGACTTATATACTCTATGAAATTAGTGGAATATCCTTGATATTTGCGCTTCATCCTTTATCTTTTCATGGAAATATTTTCTGAGCATTCTTGAATTTTACTCCACAAAGTAGTATCATGTTAACAATTTGGACATTATTGAGTTCGGGATAAATTAACTTATAAATCCTTAAAACTTATTCTTGAACTTGTTTTATTGAATTATTATGTCATTGTCATGATGAGTTATGTTGGTTATTATGTGAAAACATGAAAGTTCACAGAAAACACAATGGGTTGAAAATCAGATTTGGGTAAAAATGGAGTATGAAATTCAATTGACCATATCTCCTATTATATTTCGAATTTTTGAGTGTGGTCAAGTTTTAGAGTTAGATCTATGAGTTTTCTAACTTATCCAAGTGGATTCACTAGAAAAGGTGTTGTAGATTTTCGTGTGGACTGATTTTAGTATAGGAGGCCAAAACTGAAAAGTGCCAAAAAGCTACTGCCAGAACATTTAAAAGGGCATTTTCGGCCACTTAAATTGTAAGAAAAATTCAGGCCTTTTGGGACATGAAAATATATGGTATAAAGTACCTACTGTCCAAAAATGAGCTCATTCCGACTTAAAATGAGCAAGTTATGACTATTTCAATATTTAGGTTTTTTTCGAAAAAACGCTATACTTAGAGTTCTATAACTCCGATGACCATGAAATTTAAACTGGAAGCTCACGTTAACATGTGTAAGATCCTGCCAAGATTTGAGAATTTCTGGAGTTAACCTTGAGGTAGCTAATTTCTTAAGGAATTAATTAGAAATTAATTTTTGAAAAATAGTAAATGAATTTTAAAAATTCGAGAAAAATATATGTTCAATATGGGACTATATTCCGCTTAAATCCCAGAAAAGAATAATTTTTGGGACTGATTTGGTATTTTTCATGAAAATGATTTAGTTACGAACATATGAATTAAATATGTTATGTGAAGTTATAAAATTGGTAAATAGGATTTTATGGCTTGAAAATCCTATATAAGGTATATGCAGATTTTTGATGAGTAAATTGATTATTGGTGATGAAATTTTATGAGTATGGCAGTTTGAATGATTAAATACATTATTTAGAAAAGTGTAAACAATTAAATTAAATTGTTTATAAGTTTAAGGAGTGATTAAAATATTGTTATAATATTAACAATATTAGATTATGATTTTATTAAGTGATTGATAATGTTTAGATAAATTTAAAGTCTTTAATATTTATCCTTGATTTAGTTTGACTAATGCTTATAATATTGTCATCATCCTCATGCTTATATTATGTTGAAAGTCATCTATGGCCTGTAGTGCATAGATGGACTTGGTATGATTATGACCAGGGATTATTCGGTATAATCATAACCGTAATGTTACAAATGATGTGAAAAAAGTCCTCAATTGCCCGTAGTGCATTGATGGACAGTTTTTGTATGATTATGGCTATGGATTCTCTTTGGTCGTAGTGCAAAGATGAATTTTTTTATGGCATGATTAGGACCGTTGATGAAAACGCGATTATCTTTGGCCGTAGTGCATGGATAATTCGTGGTTGTGATACTAAAGAATATCCTTGACCTGTAGTGCATGGATGATTCGATGATGTGGATTAATTATTGAGATGAGTCTCAGCAATGAAATATTAATTCATGGATGTGATAATAATGAATATCTTTGGCCGTAGTGCAAAGATGATTTAATGATTACGAGCAGGAATTGTGATTTGGTATAACCATGATTTTTGATGTTTTAGGTGATGAAAATTATCTTCGTCCTGGGTGCGAAGATGAATTTAGAATCACAATTGTGATTATGAGTTATTCACATGATCGTGCACGGGAATTGTTGATTGATGTTACACGGATAAAACATTATTGGTGGACTTTTAACATAAAGAAGATAATAGACCTTATGGTCTATTTGACTCTTCTAATGGATTACTCGTTCCGCTGCAACTATGGTTGAAAACTTTTATCATATACCATACGTTCTAAATCTCTGATTTATTATTGATGAAGGATATTGATGATGTAAATTAGCTTTAGTCATGATATTCTTTACTAGGCTAGTTGTGCTCACCCTTTTTGCTTCACAATTCCTTTAAGGTAATAAGAGTGTTGCCAGGTCGAGTGGGGATAACAGGGGAATAGAACGGTGGTCTCTAGCTGTGGAGGTTCTCCCTAAACTGTATAGAAAAGTGTGTTGTATTCTATACATCATTTAGTAGTTATATTTGGTGAATCAAATAGGGTAAGGCGAACCCAACTTTGGAAGGGTGTTTTGCCACTATCATACAAGATGTCTAATGACATACAACCTCGTGTTCTCATAAGACATGGTTGTGCACATCCACTTGCTGAATATATCTACGAGCACTACCTGTATGATCTTGGAGTTTATTTCAAACAAAATTTTCACTTGGAGACAACGGAGATATTTATATGTCAAGAGAAGATGATAGTAATCTTCTTGTTTTTCTTTGGGGAGTTTTAGGTCAACCAAGGATAATTCTATGGACATATGATATCTATCATAACCTAGACGCATGGCCTCCCATATACGAAGGTTTCCTTGAACACTTCCCAAAGATTTTAATTTCTAAAACAATTTTTAACTATACTTTTATGCAAAGTATCATTGTAAGGTTGTGGTTGAGGTACCATGAGAGTTACATACATTTATGCAAAATGCCCTTTATTATTTTTGTGACGACCCCAAAATAGGTCCATTCCATCCAACCCATTCGAGTCGCCAAATACATGGTACGTAAAACAACTACAACTTTATTATCACAACAATAAAGCGTGAGTTTAAATACAAATATTATCTTCTAGACAATATTTATACTCAAATAAATCCTCATCACATTTATTGATACATTATTTTACAATAATGGTGAGGACTACTAAACAACTCTCTCTAGAACCTTCATTCCATACCCCGACTAGTACTCGCTTACATTCTCGCCTCCCGAGAAGAAAAATGGAACAACAAGGAAAAGGGTGAGCTCAACTAGCCCGGTAAAGAATGTTATGACTAAGATAATATACAACAAATTATCGTTAGTCTCCAACAGAGAAAATCTGATAGAATACAATACTGATAAGCAACAAGTTTCGAGATCAATATTCGCAGAATGAAATAATAATTCATAGAAGAGTTACGTAGAGAATGAAATCTACTATAATCTATGAATTTAACAGTCCATCATCAATATTTTATCCTCGTAACATCAATCAATATTCATCTCAAATCAAATATTCATCTTTGCACTACTGAGCCAAAGATATTCATCAATCCATTATATTCATCTCAACACTGCTCATCTTTGCACTAAAGGCCAAAGATATTCATCGGTCGGTCATGTTCATTTAAACACTGTTCATCTTTGCACTACAGCCAAAGATATTCATCGGTCGGTCATGTTCATTTAAACACCGCTCATCTTTGCACTACAAAAGCCAAAGATATTCTTGAGAAAATCATTCATCTTTGCACTACTGTGCCAAAGATATTCAATAATATCATCATTTAAGAGGTAGAGGATGATGAAAATATTTTTAAAGAACGAATCCAAATTGAAACAAAATGACAAGGATTAAGGATTAAGGATTCGTACTTTGTTTTATCCATGTCCAACAATACCTCAAAAATAATCATAGTGGTGTAAAATTCAAGAATGATCAAAACATGGATACAATCAAAGCTAGTATCCGAATAGATATTTTGGACGAAAAGAAGAAATTTTATTTTTCTATTGAATAGTGTCAGATATCGTGAATAGTGCCGTATCGTGAATAGTAACTCAAACACCCAAAGATAGAAATTCCACAAAAACATCTTCACGCTTGCTGAATAGTACTCGTGAATAGTAACTCATGAATAGTAACTCGTGAATAGTAACTCATGAATAGTAACCCCGACATGAAAAAGTTCCAAATTTGATAAAAAGTACCAACCAATATTTCAGCATAATGATATTGAAGAATTAATATCATTTGAGAAGAAAATAACATCCCTTACCTCGAAAAGACAAGACTTTAGTTGAAAACAGGATATAGTGTTGAAGGAAACTTGCAAGCCTAACAATACTCAAAGTATACTCAAAATACTCACAAGAATACGCTCGATAATATAGAGAGAGAAAGAGAGAAAACTTGTTTCTGGTGTGATTTTCAATTCTAACTTAGCCCTCTATTTATAGGAAAATGTTAGCCCGCCGAAGCAGACTTAACCTGCAACCTGATGGCTTTACCTGCTACTATTGCCACCCACCACATTTGAAATAAAATTCAGCACATTTTTTCACCAACCACAAGTGGGGCCCACTCAATTCTAGAATTTTCCACCAAAATCAATTATAAACCTAATTTCCGAATCCGACACCTCTTAAAATTCACAACAAATCATTCGTGCATTTTTAACGGTTCAAAATTTGTGGACATATACTCAACTTATGTATGTATAACATACCCAAAAATTACCACAATCAGCGGTCGGATTAAAATTATAACCCCATGCAATATATCTCAAAACCCCGATTTAATTTTTAATACCTCCAATCCGATAAAATCTTGATAAAACACCTCAACATAATTTCTTCATTTATAACCACATAAATAAATCCATCATTTATATCCACATAAAATAAATATTTCTTTATCATATGAATCAATAATTAATTATTCACAAATAATATTCTGAGAATCACAATTATGATAACCAAAGTAGTTCTCAGAAAGAGGGGGCTTTCAATAAGGATTTCTCTCATCTTGGCGCCGCAATTAGGTGACCAAACCTCTCCTTAGACAGAACTTTCTAGACATTGCCAATAATGTTATCTAATAATATTATTCAAATAATATGAATTATTGATCCGATAATGGGAAATCTTGTGCGGTGACAATTATTGAAACAAAGAATAATATAAAATATCAACGCAAAGCAATTATTGAATCAATAAAATAAAATATTGAGCAAGAACTCTTCGTGAAAATTATTGAAGTAGTGCCATCTTACGCATTTAATCAATAATTCAACAATCTTTGTGCAATACCTGGTATCTTCTTGTGCAACCACGCCAGACATCGTATTTTAACCACCGGGTATTCCAACGGTCTTACTTCGGTAATAACTACGCCTGTTATTTATAACCACCCAAACTTTGTCGTTTTCCTCATCCAATCGCTTTCCGTTATGGGCCCACACATGGGCTTGCCGCATGCGAATATTCCCAGAAGCGAAGACGAATATTCCCCGACCAAACGAATATTCCCAGACAAAATGAATATTTTATAACCACTTGCTTATTTTGAAATATTTGCGTATTTAACCCTTAACTATCTACATTAATCAAATCAACCCTTACTATTTCAAAATAATAAATAAAGGAAATTCCTTTTTATTTAAAAAAATTGGGTCTTACAACCTCCCTCCTTATGAAATTTCGTCCTCGAATTGACGTGACGATACTGGTGTTTCGAAAAGGTAAAGATACCTCGCTTTCCTTTTCGTTTCCAACTCCTGTGTCATTTCCTCAATAGCATGGTTTCTCCACAAAACTTTAACTTATGGTATAACCTCGGTACATAGGTCATGTTCTTTCCTCTACAAAATCTTGTGGTACCTCCTCGACGTTAAGTCTTGGCTATCTCGTCCAGGTTCTAACTCAATGACGTGTTTGGTCGTCCACATATTTACGTAACATCGACACGTGAAAACGTTATGAACACGCGTCATACTTGGTGGTAAAAGCAGTCTATAGGCCACAGTTCCTATTCGATCGAGAATTTCAAATGGATTAATAAATCGAAGGTTTGAGCTTTCCTCACCTCACCGATTCTTGCTTTTAAAATAACAACTTCTTGCACCTCCTTCTTCAAATTCATCACCCTCCGGTGTGTAGCTTGAGCGACTTTAACTTTATCGATTAAAGTCGATTATACTCAGTATATCATCACGCATCGTATATCATCACGTGGGTACCTAGAGTTTTCATCTCCATCTCTATTATTTGTATATTATACGAAATTAGTCTTTGACAACATCGCTACTCGTACTTGTATACGATCTTCTACTCAACACGTCGCCTACCACGCTCGCTTTTCGAGGATGGCATGGTCGAACATGTCTGTCAAATGAGTCTCCTCTTGAGTTCTTCAAGCTCTTCCCACATTCCTTGCTCCATTCGAATTTTGTATCTCTACGAAGTCATTGCGATAATAGAATAGCGATTCGAGAATATCCTTCAACGAATCTCCGATAATAACCAACTAAGCCTGAAAGCTACATATTTCGATTCATTGACTTAGGTTGCTCTCAATCGTGACTCATATCCCAATCTTGGATAGACGTCACAATGACACCTATCGATTTACTATCGCATCGAATATGACGCCCCCTATAGAGAGTAAAGCTTAGGTGAATTCCACAAAGGAAGTCACAAGATAAAGGCTCATGTACCAAATTCTATAGTTGAATTTTTAACTCCACGAAATTCAATAGAGCCATTCGATATGAGATTTTAGAAATGAGTTTTAGATAGGGTTCAAAGTCGATACAAAATTTAATATCGAGCTTTGGGAGTAAGCCAATAAATTCTTAGAGAAAATACGTCAGAAAAATCAATAACAACAAGAATATTATTCAAATCGACGTGTCTTTATTCAAATCCATAACATGGACTAAGAAAACTTGACATCCGTAATAAACGAATGACTTCATGGCTTGATATGAAAATGTTTGACTACAATGGTTTGACCGCTTGAGTTGAATAACAAAGTTGCTTAGGAATATGAAAACTAACAACCTTACAAAAGCAATCAATTTTGGCATGATGAGTAGTTAACCAATCAATCCCCAAAAGCAAGTATCTTTAAAGAGATAAGGTCAACAGTAAGGTGATGGTGCCAACTTGAATCAAACAAAATTTATAAGCGAGTGGATGTGATGAAAGTTTCTCTAACGGAGTTTCCACAGATAGGTCAAAGTCTAATTTCTCCCGGTCAAGTTTAAACGTTGAGCACAAGCGGAGAGATAAAAGAATGGGTAGAACCCAGATTAGTAAGGTATAAACTTCGCAAGAATTTATAATTAACTAACCTGTGCTAACTTCGTCGGGTTCCTCGATTTTAATTTGGTCACGACAAACGCTCTTCCGAGAATCGTTGACTTTGAATTTTCTTGGACATCCTTTTGAGTCACCATTTCTCATTGGATCGGGTTTCGATATCGTCATAATCTCGAGCGATATGTCCTTCCTTTCCACAATTATAGCATACCTTAAACTGTCAGGACGGTTTGGTGATATGTCCCTCTTTCCCGCATTTATAACATATATGATGGGTGGTCGTTCTCCTCCCTTAGAACCAATTCTTTGTCGATGCATGTCGTCTTCACATGGTCGTTGTTAAATCTCCTCTTTTAAAATCTCCTCCCAACTCGCTTCTTCTATTTTCATGACCACGATTACCACCAGGAGTGGTTACCGCCTTTGTCCGTATTCTTCTTTCTCCACTTTGGTTATCGTTATTCGATGATCGCTATCTTTGGTATGATCTCGGTTATGGTCCCTCGGTTGAACGTATTTCGTTATCTCGCTTCTAACAACCGAGCCTCGTTTTACAACATCCGAATAGAGAAAAATTTATGAGAAATGAGATATCTTGACGTATCTGGGTTTCAAACTCTCGTAAACATATCTGGCGTCACACGTTCCTCATTCTCCACCAAATGAGGTGCAAAACCGGATAACTCCGCAAACTTCGCCGTCTTGGGACACCGTCATGTTATTCTCGCTCCAATCTAATAAACTCCACTTCCTTCATATGACGAATACTTTGTGGAAGTACTTGTCATCGAAGCATTTTCAAACGTCTCCCATGACATCTTTGAGAAAATTGAATGGGTACGCTTCACGATTCCCACCAAAGATGTCTGCCTCGCCACCGGAACATAAAAGTAGCGAATGGAACTTTCGTTTCCTTCGCATCCCAAGACATCGAATATCTTGGTAATTTGCTTGACCCATGTTTCCGCCATGATCGGATCCGGCTTTCCTTAAATTCGGTGGTCCCAACTCTTTGAGCCTTGTTTGTGACCACCCGTGAATTGCTATCATCTCCTCCTCGTATTTTGAACACGAGTCTCCTCGTGCGATTTTGCATGAATCGCAAAAAACTTCTAAACATCCCTCGTTCATCATACGCTTTCGGTGGTGTTATTCACAAGAGGTACATTGCCGACTGTTACGCGTTCTCCTCGTTGTTAAGTACGAGTGCATCTCCATGGTCTCATTTACTCCATTATTAATATTCTCGGTCGACATTCTTAAATCGTCATAAAACAAGGGTTAATTAAGGAAATCAATCACATAATATCCCTATATCTTGACCAACTAACAAATAAGCTTAGGTAGGACACACTAGCAAAGGATTTACTCGTCTCTCCTCCTAGTTCTATTCCCCGATCTCCGCCAGAGATCATATCCCTAAGCTCGATACCAACCGTGACTCTGGACACCAACTTGTGTCAAGACCTCACATTGATATTTATCGGTTTGCCACCATGAAGCAAGGCCCCCCGGAGAGTCCGGCTTCGGCATCCCCATCAACAGAAGTCACCGGCGAGAGGCTCGGGGCTCTTTACTTATAGCTACGATACCAACCGATGTGGCGACCCCAAAATAGGTCCATTCCATCCAACCCATTCGAGTCGCCAAATACATGGTATGTAAACAACTACAACTTTATTATCACAACAATAAAAGCTGTGAGTTTAAATACAAATATTATCTTCTAGACAATATTTATACTCAAATAAATCCTCATCACATTTATTGATACATTATTTTACAATAATGGTGAGGACTACTAAACAACTCTCTCTAGAACCTTCATTCCATACCCCACTAGTACTCGCTACATTCTCGCCTCCCGAGAAGAAAAATGGAACAACAAGGGAAAAGGGTGAGCTCAACTAGCCCAATAAAGAATGTTATGACTAAGATAATATACAACAAATTATCGTTAGTCTCCAACAGGAAAAATCGATAGAATACAATAGACAACAAGTTTTGGATCAATATTCGGCGGAAATAATAATTCATAGAAGAGTTACGTAGAGAATGAAATCTACTATAATCTATGAATTTAACAGTCCATCATCAATATTTTATCCTCGTAACATCAATCAATATTCATCTCAAATCAAATATTCATCTTTTGCACTATGTGCCAAAGATATTCATCAATCCATTATGTTCATCTCAACACTGTTCATCTTTGCACTAAAGGCCAAAGATATTCATCGGTCGGTCATGTTCATTTAAACACTGCTCATCTTTGCACTCTGTGCCAAAGATATTCATCGATCGATCGTGTTCATTTAAACACTGCTCATCTTCGCACTACGTGCCAAAGATATTCTTCAGAAATCATTCATCTTTGCACTACTACAGGCCAAAGATATTCAATAATATCATCATTTAAGACCGAGGATGATGAAAAATATTTTAAAGAACGAATCCAGTGAAACAAAATGACAAGGATTAAGGATTAAGGATTCGTACTTTGTTTTATCCATGTCCAACAATACCTCAAAAATAATCATAGTGGTGTAAAATTCAAGAATGATCAAAACATGGATACAATCAAAGCTAGTATCCGAATAGATATTTTAGACTTAAAAGAAGAAATTTTATTTTTCTATTGAATAGTCTTAGTGATTCGTGAATAGTCAGATATCGTGAATAGTGCCGTATACGTGAATAGTAACTCCGACACCCAAAGATAGAAATTCCACAAAAAATATCTTCACGCTTCATGAATAGTACTCGTGAATAGTAACTCGTGAATAGTAACTCATGAATAGTAACTCGTGAATAGTAACTCATGAATAGTAACCCCGATACATGAAAAAGTTCCAAAATTGATAAAAGTACCAACCAATATTTCAAAGATAATGATATTGAAGAATTAATATCATTTGAGAAGAAAATAACATCCTTACCTCGAAAGACAAGTATTTAGTTGAAACACCAGGATATAGTCTTTGAAGGAAACTTGTACTTGATCTAACAATACTCAAAGTATACTCAAAATACTCACAAGAATACGCTCGATAATATAGAGAGAGAAAGAGAGAAAACTTGTTTTACGGTGTGATTTTCAATTCTAACTTAGCCTCTATTTATAGGAAAATGTTAGCCGTAGAAAGCAGACTTTAACTCAAGAAACCCGATGGCTTTTTACGCTACTATTGCCACCCACCACATTTGAAATAAAATTCAGCACATTTTTTCACCAACCACAAGTGGGGCCCACTCAATTCTAGAATTTTCCACCAAAATCAATTATAAACCTAATTTCCGAATCCGGCACCTCTTAAAATTCACAACAAATCATTACGTGCATTTTTAACGGTTCAAAATTTGTGGACATATACTCAACTTATGTATGTATAACATACCCAAAAATTACCACAATCCAACGGTCGGATTAAAAATTATAACCCCGCAATATATCTCAAAACCCCGATTTAATTTTTAATACCTCCAATCCGATAAAATATCGATAAAACACCTCAACATAATTTCTTCATTTATAACCACATAAATAAATCCATCATTTATATCCACATAAAATAAATATTTCTTTATCATATGAATCAATAATTAATTATTCACAAATAATATTACGTAATCACAATTATGACAACCAGCCGTTCTCAGAAAGAGGGGCTTTCAATAAGGATTTCTCCTTCTTGGCCGCAATTAGGTGACCAAACCTCTCCTTAGAGATGTAACTTTCTAGACATTGCCAATAATGTTATCTAATAATATTATTCAAATAATATGAATTATTGATCCGATAATGGGAAATCTTTTATGCAAAGTGACAATTATTGAAAACAAAGAATAATATAAAATATCAACGCAAACAATTATTGAATCAATAAAATAAAATATTGAGCGGTAACTCACTGTGAAAATTATTGAGTAGTGCCATCTTACGCATTTAATCAATAATTCAACAATATCTGCAATACCGTGTGCTCTTGTGCAACGAACGCGTGTATTCGTATTTTAACCACCGGGTATTCCAACAGTCTTAATTGAGAATAACTACGCCGTTATTTATAACCACCCAAACTTTGTCGTTTTCCTCATCCAATCGCTTTCCAGATTGTGGGCCCCACACATTTCTCTGCCGCAAATACGAATATTCACAGCGATGCGAATATTCCACGACCAAACGAATATTCCCAGAGCAAAAATGAATATTTTATAACCACTTGCTTATTTTGAAATATTTGCGTATTTAACCCTTAACTATCCACATTAATCAAATCAACCCTTACTATTTCAAAATAATAAATAAAGGAAATTCCTTTTTATTTAAAAAAAATTCGGGGTCTTACAACTTTCTTTAAATGGTAACTTGTAAAAATACCAAGAGCTTTAGTACGTAACCTAACAACTTGACTTTGTGACTTCTAAAATCTTAGCAATCAGCCTCCAATTGACAGCCAAACTCAGATCTAAGTATTATATCTTGATATATATAGATTTGAGAGAGAGAAAATCACATAAACTTGCTCATTTTTCTCTCTTGCTCTCACCAACTCTTTCTCTCACCAAGACCTCCAAAATTCTAAGGTATATCAGTCATATAAACAGCCCCTAGCAACCGTAATATCAGATAGGAGAGCTAAGTTCTAAGATTTGAAGCAAGAAGGTATAAACCTATAACCTATTTTGATCTTACTTTCTTAGAAAAAACAATTTGTTTAAGTGTTTAATCAGGTGTTATATGATGTTTTTAGATGATCTATGTTGATCCATCATGGATCCATAGCATCAAAGTGCTTTAAAATTGAGTTTTTCCAAAATTGTCCAAGAACAAAATTTGTGGTCTGACAAGCTAATGTCAAGAGCCACATATTCTTGTTCGTTTATGGTTTTTGTTGTTTTAAAGTTTTAATCTGTAGCTTGTCATGTGGTCTTTAATCTGGAAGTGGAATCAATGTCATTGGATGTCTAGATCATGTGATATTAACGGTCAAAACCTGTTGACCGGGCCAAATTTGGGCAACCCTGAAATTTAAAAACCGAGTCTGACAATGTTTTGTAACGTCCAGATCTGTCAAGTTTTTAGTGTTATGATGTTGTTGTTGAAACATATTTTTAGCTGGTTATGTGGACTCTAGATCCATGCTAGTAAATCTCTTTAACAACACATAACATGGTTGTAATGAATGGTCAAACTAGACCATTTGATCACGGATGCACTTTCTGGAAATTTCTAGAAACTCTATGAACTAAGTTTCTGACAGCCTTTGACCAAGATGTAACTTGTGATTTTGTTTTTTTATTCGATCTGTTGTGGTAGTGTTGTTCCTTGACACACGAACTACAGATTTGAATCATAATAACACATAAAGCATGACTGGAACCTAGATTAAATGGGAGTGAAAGTGATCGGGTCGACTACAGGTTTTTGGAAAACCCGTGAATGCTCTGACATCATATTTGCAAGCCCAGATCTCCTTGTGTGTTTGTTGTATGACCTAGATATTGGTTGTTAGTTGTAATGTTGTATAATGACTCCAATATTGATGTTTAAGTTTGCCCAGAAACGAATTAAATAGAGAATTAGAAGCGGTCAAACAAGACCTCTTGAACATTGAGATGTCAGTGTTCTTGAGCTCAAGAACACCAACAACGACGCTTAGTGTCGCTAAAGTCCTATAGCGACGGTTTTTAATATATTTATTTTCTGATTTTCCAAAAATTATTTAAAAATAAAAATAAATTATAAAATTACCAAAAATGTTTTTAAAAATTATTTTAAATTATGAAAAATAATTTTTCATTAATTGGGATATTTTTCATTAATATTTATAATTATTTGAATATTAATGATATTTAATTTATTTAATTAGTATATTAAATAAATTAGAGAAAATGATGTAATATTATGAAAAATCATTTTAATAAGAATAATGTATTTAAAAATGTTTTGAGTTATAAAATATAAATTTTAATATTTTTAGAGAATTTTCATTAATAATTTAATATTAATGATATTAGATTTATTTAATTATTAAATTAAATAAATAAGTTAAAATGATGTTATTGAATTAAAAATCATTTTAAATGAGAATAAAGTGTTAGAAAATATTGTGAATTATAAAATATAATTTTCTATATTTTTAGAGAATTTTATTAATAATTTAATATTAATGATATTAGATTTATTTAATTATTATATTAAATAAATGAATTAAAATTATTTTACTTATTTAAAAATCATTTAAAATGAGAAAATGTTTTAAAAATATTTTAAGTTATAATTAATGACTTTTAATATTTGGATGATAATTTCATTAATATTTAAATATTAATGGTGATGATTTAAAATGATTTTAATTATTTAAAAATAATTTAGGTATAATATTGATGATTTAAAAATATTTTAAGTTATTAAAATAACTTTAATATTTTTACATGTATGTTGTTAATATTTTATATTATTAAATATTAATGACGAAAAGAATATTTGATATTTAAATCATTTAAAAATGATTACAGTATATAAAAAATTAGTATAAATTATAATAATTATTTATAAATTATTAAAAGCTTCCGAAAAATATTATAAATGATATTTGACTTATCTAAAATAATATCGAAGCTTAGAGACCAAGTTTAATTGACAATATTAATGTTAATTGTCGGATAGGGTGACCAGTACACCGAGAATAGACCGAAGTCCAACGAGACTGAACTAGTTAGACTTTATAAGTGTTTTTATAGGTTATGAACACTGATGTGACTATGTGGTAATGTGTCTAGGAGAAGATTGACTGTAAATTACAGTGATACGTGTTGTGAATTATTGTGCTAATTGTGAGACCGATATTATTGGTTATAGGTCTTTCGAAAGTAGATAAGTATATTGTGTAGCTGTAAACAGCGGAAGAGGCAAGTTTCCTAACTCAACCTTGAGTTATATTAATTCAATTATTATAGTGGTTAATTATTGTTGATTAGACCACGTCCAAGAATTTATTGTTGATTATTCGCAGTTAGTGCATGTTTATTAATTTAAATTGAATTAATGATTATGAGAATATACTTGTAGAATAACTGTTGTTGGATATTCACATATGTAGAAGCTATTATTGATTTCAAATAGTACAGTTAAATTCTGTCTATTGTTTAATCGTATTGAAACATGCCTTAGCTAATTGTTTTGGCTAGACGAACATTTGTTAGAACTTGATAGGTTCAAGAAGAGAAGAGAAGAGAATTCAATTATTATTGATAGATCAATGATAGTTGTTTCGGCTAGATCGAAATAGCAAAACTTGATAGCATTGAGAAGAGAAGAAAAGAGAAGAGAAATGATTAGATATTGAAATCATTGCATTTCGTTGTTAAATCAAATTCGGATTCGAAGAATGAGAAGAACAACCTTTTATATAAAGGGAACATTTTAGGTTGTATATTCGGCCATTGCGCATTGTTAAGCATTATGCATAATATAGGGTATAATAAAGCTGATCACTTGTTATTGTTAGGTTTGTAATATTTATGAACGCAATCAAATTGCACAAAATTAGCGGAAACGTGTAAAAATCAGAGTTTAAAATTTTTACAAACCATATACCCGGATCACCCTTTATGCACAATTATTAATTAAACGAAAAGATATGAAGAACAAACATACCCTTGAAGATCCGAGCTTCCTCAGGTACAAGTTCACCTCCAATCATTTTCGCGTTCAACTTGAATCCACCGGGTTTGGTTCCTTCCTTTGATCAACGTTAGCCACCCAAGTGTTTGGCCTCTAGAGGTGATCCACCAAGGAAGAAAAGGAATTCAAGAAGATGGGTATTTGGCTCAAACCCTAGTTTTCTATCTCTATAGAAAAGAACGTACTCTCCAACCATTGGAATTATCACGTCTATTAATATCTAATATAAGACTCCTCTTATAAAGATATCAAGTAACCCTATTAAAATAAGGTATTATTTAATTAAACTCTTTTAATTAAATGGGCTCCCTAATCTTATTAGGGATAATTAATTAAACTCCTTTAATTAATTTTCCCTCCTAATCCTATTAGGAATAAATGAGAGTACTTATATTAAATTAATTTCTAAACTCTTTAGAAATTAAAATAATAATAATAATTGTAATAATATTAATAAGACTCCTCTTATTAATTTATATTTAATATTTCTAAAATATTAAATAATAATATTAAGCTATTTAATTTATTCTATCACCATAGATTAAATTAAATATACATAACATATTATTACGATTATGCCATTAACTTCTTAAATAATTATTCTTCCTTTTATGGTGTGACCCTTTAGGTTCTCCATATTAAGCCGGTTGTGAATAAATCAATTAGAACAATTTAATCTTATTTAAATAAATAAATTAAACAATTAATTTATTTAAATAAATAATATTTATTCTGATAAGGATAAGCCTCCCTAGCGATCAACGACTTTTTCTATAATATAGATTTCAACATTAATCATAAAAGAACCTTTGAGTAAATAGTTACTGTACAATTCAATCATTCCACCATACAATGTCCCAAATTAAATATAAGACATTGGAATTACACAAGTCTTATTTTATTTAATTATATGTATTTCGACTCTTAAATGCATAACTCAAATAATGCAAATTAGAAACTCCTTTCTAATTTCATTACGCCTTCGCCAAGGACTCTTGGGTTGTCATTTATCGAATCACATAGGACATTTCTCTTCTTTTATTAGAAGTGGTAGATTCTTTATTGATCATATATTATCTCCATGTACAACTTGTTATACCCAAGCATACCCTTTGATATACCCTAAGGGTCTTAAGGAATAAGTCAAAGTATAACTCATCATACACAAGATACTATGATGATCTCAAGTCAAGGATTACTTGTACTACTATCACTACAGAATTCCTATTGACAATGCAAGTAAAACTCCATTAGGTATTCCTTAGCGAATGCATTCAAATTGAACTTATTCTCTAATAAGCACCTACTTACTTACTTTAGTGTCTCCACACAAATGATCATGAGATCAATCATCCTCATCCAATGAAAGCGAAGCAACGATGTATCCAATCTATCCGGGATTCATTAATCCCCAATTTAGTAATCCAATGATTGGGAACTATTTTAGTTTTAAGCTTTCTAAGAATTTAGATCTCATTAGAATGATCATCATCTTTATTCTAAAAGCATTGCTTAAAACTATGGGTTTATCACATATTATAAAACAAAGATCATGTAGATAATTAAAAGCCTTTAATAAATTAATACTTTTTATTAATAAATGAATAAGATTGTTACAAAGTATATGCTTTATCATCAAACATGTTTGGCTTGTGTGCATACTACTTTCAATCTCCCACTTGCACTAAAGCCAATCGCCATTGTATCTTATACTCTTCTTCTCTAAGTGACGATTATCCTGCTGTTGGATAAGCTTTAGTTAATGGATATGTAATGTTGTTCTTGAGAGTCCACCATCTCTATAGTGATTTCCCATCTTTCAATGATTCTTATAATCAAATGAAAGTGCCACAACACATGTTTAGATCCAAGATGAGACTTAGGAACTATTCCTAGTTCTGTAATGAACTTTAATCCAAACAATCAACTTGTAGCTTCATTTATAGCTATATACTTTGTCTTTATCACTAAATCAGCAACTCTTTGCTGTTTGGAACCTTTCAATTCAACGCACTAATTGTTCAAGATAACGCTTTACCTTAAAGTGGATTTTTCTGTCATCTTGGTCTGTCTGAAAAACTTGAGTCTGTTAAGCCCTCTAGTTTTAATTTAGACCCGCCATGAATATGATCACATCCTTAGTGCCGGTTAAGAACTTTAAGATGTTTTTCACTGACTCATAGTGAACTTCTCCATAATATGACTGATCAACATCAGGTCTCGTATATTTCATTGCATACATGATTGTCACTCATGTGATCTCTCTTCTTTTAATAGTTTGTGGGGACTATTAAGAGAGATACACTCCATAGCTCATCGACATGAGACATCTCTTGGAGTTTTCCATGCTAAACGACTTTAGCATCAAATGAATATCGTTCCTTGGGTTAAGTCGAGCATCCCTCAGATCTATCTATATAGATTTTATCCCCAATTAAGAAACTCTTCCCAAACCATTCATGGAGGAATGTTTAAACAACTTTATCATTCTTGATTGTAGCATTAGTATGTCATTCCTTATCCGTAGTATATCAACATATAATATTAGGAATGTCAAAGGCCCCACTTTGTCCCTTTTGTACACACTAGAACTCTTACCTCATCGTATGTAATGGATCATCATCTTCATGATGTGTACCTCATCATCATCATCTATGATGAATCCATACCTCCTAGGTATCTTGGTACTATTCGATTTCTGATTGGTTGTGGTATATTAGGTCTACATCTACGTGTTCCTCTTATTTGACTTATAGTATTTTGTGGATCATGAACTCTTCAAGATCTATAATCCTCCCACTAGCCTTTCAATGATAAACACCTTTATCTTAGAAGCGGCGTGTTTCGTAACAAACACCTTTTGCTAAGTAGAATTATAGAACATATACCTAAACTTACTTTAGGATGTCCCACAAATCGACACTTATAAAATCTTGTCCCAAACTTATCCTTTGAAACCTTTTCACATAAGTTGACAAACCCTTATCTTAACATCCTTAAGATTAGAAATCCTCCCCTGTCCATAACTTTTATGGAGTCTTGGGGTGGATTTTGAGGTTACCTTTTCTCAGAGATATCTGACCATTTCTAGGACATGACCTGAAGAATCTTTGGAATGTCGGTAAAATCATTATGGACCGCACTATGTCCAACAAGGTACGATTTTTCCTTTCGGATACATCAATCAATTATTACGTATCATGAGGTGTCCATTATGAGAAAAACCATTTGAGATGATCTAGAAACTTATTGCACAAGTATTTATTCCTTGATCTAATCAAAGAGTCTTAATACTTTGCAAATTTGTTTCACTTACAATTCTTTGAACCTTTCAAATAATTCACACTTGTATTTCAACAAATACATACATTCAACTCTTTGAATGATCATCTCCTTTTCTTATACTAGTTTGTTCAATTTACAAAATAATTTTTCACGTAAGTCAAGTATACAAAATTTATTAAGTAATATTCCATTCTATACAAAACATTATTATTATAAATAGAACAACAATTGTTCTTAATTATAATACAAAAAATTTTATTGTCCAAAAACAAAATAGAAATAATATTTCTAACAAGAACCGAAATACCATAACAACTTATTGACTTAATAGATTTGCCAGTAGGCATTGCTAAACTATAAGTTTCTATGGCTAACGCAAAGAACCTTTGCTTCATTTCCCACAAATAGGATTACTTATCTTGTTTAACTTTCTACTTACCTTGGTCCCTTCATAAATCTATATTTATGATAACCAAAGTCGATATCCAATATCCAAGTAGAACCTTGACTTAAAGAAAAATTTATTTTAAATCTTGAACAAAATTGTATTTATGTAGAAACTTCACTAAGCTTCTTTGGTTAGCCTCTCGCAAGATGCTTCTCGCAGATTTCTTTCCGGTGTTCAGGGCTTATTTGCGGTGGAAGCAAACTCCTTTGCTATCCGTGTCGAGTTTTGTTCTTATTATCCTTTGTTTTGCCTTTCTATTTACCTTCTTTGAATCGTTCTTCTTTTGGAAGATCTTTTGGCCCCTACCAAGAAGACATGGTCTTTCTTGGTTAGAAAGTGACTCTCATCCTTTTTTAACATGTTAAGCAAATCAACGCGAAGGCGATATCTAGCTTGTTTATATGAAAAATTCACAACAATTGTGAAAGGAGTAGGGAGTGAGTGCAAGATCAAATCTTGGCTCAACTCTCCATCCATGACAAAACTCGTTGTCCTAATTGATCAATCAAATTGATAATGTTAAGGACTTTTATGCATCTTGTGAGTGTCATCTGATCATTCTAGATCGGAAAGAGCTCCTCGGATATCCGATATCTATCCGTCCCACTTTCCTCACCATCAACTACTTGATGTGCGGGAATATAGTAGAAGCATCCATAGTTTCATCCGATTTCAAGCTCGTTACTTTCATAGATGCGAGCATGATGCATTGAGCCAATCGTGCATCATCTTGCCACTTTCTAAAAGTAGCAATCTCTTCCTCAGAGGCATTATGCGCAACCATTGCGAGGATAGGCGTATTAAGGACATAAGATAGCTTTTTCAAATTTATGAGAACTATTCTCAAATTCCTTAACCAATCCATTTAATACGGTCCAGTTAAATAACATCTAATATGTTTATGGTGAGAGTAATTAAGACATTGTAAAATTTTGTAAATGAATTTATATTTAACAACATTTTAACATACATTCTTTTATTAATTACCAAAATAATTTAGGTCTTGTTTTAAATTGGTATCTCCCACTATTTTCTTCAAACTATATTACCCTCACTTTATATAGTTAAGCAAAATCTAATTAAAGATTTGCTAGTGAGAATAAGGATCCCATTTCAAATGTATATAGCCTTGTGGTGACACAACAAACTATATATAAATAAATAGGTAGACAACTTTTGTCAATTACATCAATTATGCAACTCCTTTTCTTTTACCTCTTAGATTATTTTGATCAAGTGGTGGCACATCCGAATCAAAATTATCCAAGTTAAGTCCGAACCTAGCACTCCATATATTCAAAAAGAAAAATATCATCCTTGTGGTGACACAACAAAACAATATTGTTCAATTTTCTTTATAAGCATCAAATGTGATAAATTAACATCTTAAATACTTAATACTTGCCTTGTGGTGACACAACAAACTCATATTAAATATTTAATACTCTATTAATTTTATCATGCTAGAAAGCGACGTTCGATATTCCAAATATCTTTGAACGCTTAGGACTTAATATAAAAATTGAGGGTTTGTTATTAATTTGTCTCATCTTGTTTAGCATGTACATATATATATAAAATACAGCGTCATATTAATGAATGAACGAAGCATGTTTGCATAATATATATATATATATATATATATATATATATATATATAAGTATAGCATGCACATATAGAATACTATATTCTACCGGGATTGATTATGGACTTTATTCTAGTTTGGTTCACTAGAGCCACCAAGTGAACCAAAAGGTCAAACCTAGGGGTGCAAAATTAATATTTAAATATAACTATTACATTTAATTTCAGGCTCCATTACAAACGGGTCTTCAAGCGCTCCTTGCCCTTGATCTCTAATTCTAAAAATTAATTCTAAATATTCCTATTACAAAACTATTTAAAATAAATAGAAACCTTGATCGTGAATAAGGGAAGTACATAGAGAGAGATAGAATTTACATTCAAAAAATTAGAGAAGGCGAGGTACTTGTGAGACCCCATTTAATAAAATCCATACATTCATGCATCCAACTAAAATAAAATCCAATCACATCGTCAATAGTCCATAATCAATCCCATTTATTATCATATACATCATCATATGCATCAATAAATAACATTCATCTTATGAATAATAAACATTTAATATATATATTGATATCATTTAATGGGCAAATTTAGTTAGTATAAAATCTATTTTTGAATCAAAATAAACTCCTTTATTTTAATCCAAATTTAAATCAAAATAAAACTATTTTATTTTAATTTATCTAATTTTGAATAAAATAAACTATTTTATTTTAATCAAAATCTTTAATCAAAATAAACTCCTTTAATTAATTATGGAAATTCATGTAAAAAAATTATAACAAATTTTGCTATGGATTTTTTTTTTTTTTTTTATGTAGTAGTAAGAGGTCTTACTACGGTTGACATTTTTTTTTTTTTTTTGTAAAGGTAGAGGCTCTTACAGTTGACATTTTTTTTTTTTTTTTTTTTGTTTGGTATATATTCTGGTATTTCGCATCGATTTATAATTGTAAGTTAATACATAGAGGCTCTTACGGTTGGGATTTTTTTTTTTTTTTTTTTTTTTTGTTCTAAGAGGCTCTCACGGTTGGAAATTTTTTTTTTTTTTTTTTATATAATCGTAATAATAAAAAGTGCACTCGTACTTGGCCGTCAAAAAGGGTTTGTTTAGATAACTGCAAACCGATTCTTTGTGGATGGAGACCCTATATATATTAACTAAAGTTATCAGTAACTTTACTCTATATATATAGACAGTATATATAATAACCGTACGGTTATTATTATATTTTATATATATATATATATATTATTCTTAATTATTTTATAATTAAAATAAAAAATTATTTTAATATTAAAATAAAAGTTTATTTTAATCTTAAAATAAAATTTTATTTTAATTTTAAAATTAAATTTCATGATAACTAATTAGAGTTGGAATTGGATTCCATGATAACTAATTGGAGTTGAAATTGGATTTCATATTTCCTTAAATAAAGGAGTTTATTTAGATATGGAATAAGATTTCATATTATTCAAAATAAAAGGGTTTATTTGTGAATAGGAAAGAGAATCCATGTTTCCTTAAATAAAGGAGTTTATTTAAATATGAAATAAGATTTCATATTATTCAAAATAAAGGAGTTTATTTGTGAATAGGAAAAGAATTCGTGTTTCCTTTAATAATTTTTTTTTACATGGAATTGGATTCCATAATTAATTAAAATAAAGGAGTTTATTTTGATTAAAGATTTTGATTAAAATAAAATAGTTTATTTTATTCAAAATTAGATAAATTAAAATAAAATAGTTTTATTTTGATTTAAATTTGGATTAAAATAAACGAGTTTATTTTGATTCAAAATTAAATTTTATACTAACTAAATTTGCCCATTAAATGATATTAATATATATTAAATGTTTATTATTCATAAGATGAATGTTATTTATTGATGCATATGATGATGTGTATGATAATAAATGGGATTGATTATGGACTATTGACCAATGTGATTGGATTTTATTTTAGTTGGATGCATGAATGTATGGGTTTTATTAAATGGGGTCTGCAGATTCGCCTTCTCTAATTTTTCTTAATGTAAATTCTATCTCCTCCTATATACTTCCCTCGATCACGATCAAGGTTTCTATTTATTTTAAATAGTTTTGTAATAGGAATAGTTAGAATTAATTTTAAAAAAAAATTGGAGATCAAGGAGCAAGGAGCGCTTGAAGACCCGTTTGTAATGGAGCCCGGGTTTAAATGTAATAGTTGTATTTAAATATTATTTCTTGCACCCCTAGAGTTTGACCTTTTGGTTCACTTGGTGGCTCTAGTGAACCAAACTAGAATAAAAGTTCATAATCAATCCGGGTAGAATATTGTATTCTATATGTGCATGCTTGTACTATATATATTATATATTATACAAACATGCTTCGCATGTTAATTAATATGACGCGTATTTTATATATATATGTGCATGCGCGCTAAACAAGATGAGACAAATTAATAACAAACCCCTCAATTTTTTATATTAAGTCTTAAGCGTTCAAAGATATTTGGAATATCGAACGTCGCCTTCTAGCATGATAAAACTAATAGAGTATTAAATATTTAATATGAGTTTGTTGTATCACCACAAGGCAAGTATTAAGTATTTAAGATGTTAATTTATCACATTTGATGCTTATAAAGAAAATTGAACAATATTGTTTTGTTCAGGTCACCACAAGGATGATATTTTTTCTTTTGAATATATGGAGTGCTAGGTGGACTTAACTTGGATAATTTTGATTCGGATGTGCCACCACTTGATCAAAATAATCTAAGAGGCAAAAGAAAAGGAGTCATAGTTGATGTAATTGACAAAAGTTGTTCACCTATTTATTTATATATAGTTTGTTGTGTCACCACAAGGCTATATACATTTGAAATGGGATCCTTATTCTCACTAGCAAATCTTTAATTAGATTTTGCCGAACTATATAAGTGAGGGTAATATAGTTTGAAGAAAATAGTGAGAGATACCAATTTAAAACAAGACCTAATTTATTTTGGTAATTAATAAAAGAATGTATGTTAAAATGTTGTTAATTACAAATTCATTTACAAAATTTTACAATGTCTAAAATTACAATCATCATGCGAAGCATATTAGATGCTAAATTAACCAGTAATCAATTAAAGCGGATTGGTTAAGGAATTTGAGAATAGTTCTCATATGGTGAAAAGCTATCTTATGTCCTTAATATCGCCTATCCCCGCAATGGTTGCGCATAATGCCTCCGAGGAATACATTGCTACTTTTAGAAAGTGGCAAGATGATGCACTGATTGCTCAATGCATCATGCTCGTGATCTATGAGTAACGAGCTTCAGCCACAAGATGAAACTATGGATGCTTCTACTATATTCCTGCACATCAAGTAGTTGATGGTGAGGAAAGTAGGACGGATAGATATCAGATATCTGAGGAGCTCTTCTGATCTAGAATGACCGATGACACTACAGTACAGATAAAAGTCCTTAACATTATCAATTTGATTGATCAATTAGGACAACGAGTTTTGTCATGGATGGAGAGTTGAGCCAAGATTTGATCTTGCACTCACTCCCGGACTCCTTTCACAATTGTTGTGAATTTTTCATATAAACAAACTAGATATCAGCCTTGCTGATTCGCTTAACATGTTGAAAATGTTGAGAGTGACTTTCCAACCAAGAAAACAAAGTCTTCTTGGTAGGGGCCAAAGGATCTTCCGAAAAAGAAGAACGATTCAAAGAAGGTAAATGAAAAGGCAAAAACAAAGGATAATAAGAACAAAATCGACACGGATAGCAAAGGAGTTTGCTTCCACTACAATAAGCCCGGACAATCGGAAAAAACTGCAAGAAGCATCTTGCGAGAGGCTAACCAAAGAAGCTTAGTGAAGTTTTGGTTACAAATACAAATTTGTTCATGATTTAAAATAATTTTTTTAAGTCAAGGTTCTACTTGGGTATTGGATACCGACTTTGGTTATCATAAATATAGATTTATGAAGGGACCAAATGTAAGTAGAAAGTTAAACAAAGATAAGTAATCCTATGTGTGGAAAATGAAGCAAAGGTTCTTTGATTAGCTATAGAAACTTATAGTTTAGCAGATCGCCTACGTGCAAATCTATTAAGTCAATAAGTTGTTATTGTATTCCAATTCTTGTTAGAAACATTATTTCCATTTTATTGTTAGACAATAAAATTTTGGTATTATAATTAAGAACAATTGTTGTTCTATTTATAATAATAATGTTTTGTATATAAATGAAATATTACTTAATGGATTTTGTATACTTGATTTACGTGAAAATATATTTTGCAAATTGAACAAACTAGTATAAGAAAATGAGATGATCATTCAAAGAGTTGAATGTGTGTATTTTCTGAAATACAAGTATGAATTATTTGAAAGGTTCAAAGAATTGAAGTGAAATAAATTGATAAAGTATTAGAATTCTTTGATCGGATCAAGGAATAAATACTTGTGCAATAAGTTTCTAGATCATCTCAAATGGTTTTCTATAATGGACACATCCCGATACACAATAATTGATTGATGTATCCGAATGGAAAATTCATACCTTGTTGGACATGGTGCGTCCATAATGATTTTACCGACATTCCAAAGATCCTTCTCAGGTCATGTCCTAGAAATGGGCTGCATGTCTACTTAAAAGGTAACCTCAAAATCCAAATTTCAAGACTCCATAAAAGTTATGGATGTGGAGGATTCCTAATCTTAAGTATGTTAAGAAAAGGGGTTGTCCAACTTATGTGAAAAGGTTTCAAAGGATAAGCTTGGGACAAAATTTGACATGTATGATTTGTGGGACATCCTAAAGTAAGTTTAGGGCATATGTTCTATAATCCTCGCTTAGAAAAAGGTATTTATTATGAAACACGCCTTCTAAGATAAATGTGTTTATCATCAAGGGCTAGTTGGAGGATAATAGATCTTGAAGAGTTCAAGAACCACAAAACACTATAAGTCAAATAAGAGGAACTGTAGATGTAACCTATTGTACCACAACCAATCGTAAAACTCGAATATTACAGAAGATACAGGAGGTATGGATTCATCATGGATGATGATGATGAGGTACGTATCATAGAAGATGATGATCCAGAGTTACATGCGATGATGTAAGACTTCTAGTGTGTACAAAAGGGTCAGTGGGAGCATCTTGAAATTTCTAGTATTATATGTTGATATACTACGGATGAGGAATTACATACCAATGCTACAATCAGTAAAGATAAAGTTGTCTAAACAATCCTCCATGATTTGGGAAGAGTATCATTATTGGGGATGCAAATCTATATAGATAGATTTAAAAGGATGCTCAACTTAACCCAAGGAACGTATATTCATTTGATGCTAAAGTCGTTTAACATGGCAAACTCCAAGAGATGTCTCATGTCGATGAGCTATGGAGTGTATCTCTCTTAATAGTCCCCACAGACTCCTGAAAAGAGAGGTCGCATGAGTGACAATCATGCATGCAATGAAATGTACGAGACCCGATGTTGATCATCATATTATGGAGAATTTCACTATGAGTCGTTGAAAACATCTTAAAGTGCTTAACTTAAGCACTAAGGATGTGATCATATTCACGGTGGGTCTTAATTAAAACTAGAGGGCTTTACAGACTCAAGTTTTTCGACAAACCAAAGACGACAGAAAAATCCACTTTAAGGTAAAGGGTTACCTTGAACAGTGGTGCAGTGAATTGGAAAGGTTCCAAACAGCAAAGAGTTGTTGGTTTAGTGATAAAGACAAAGCATATATCTATAAATGAAGCTGCAAGTTGATTGTTTGGATTAAAATTTCATTACAGAACTAGGAATAGTTCCTAAGTCTCATCTTGGATCTAAACATGTGTTGTGGCACTTTCATTTGATTATTAGAATCATTGAAAGATGGGAAATCACTATGGAAATAGTGGACTCTCATGAACAACATTACATATCCATTAACTAAAGCTTATCCAATGCCAGGATAATCGCCACTTAGAGAAGAAGAGTATGAGATACCATGACGATTGGCTTTAGTGCAAGTGGGAGATTGAAAGTAGTATTCACACAAGCCAATCATGTTTGATGATAAAGCATATACTTTGTAACAATCTTATTCATTTATTAATAAAAGTATTAATTTATTAAAGGCTTTTAATTATCTACATGAAGTCGTTTTATAATATGTGATAAACCCATAGTTTTAAGCAATGCTTTTAGAATAATGATGATGATCATTCTAATGAGATCTAAATTCTTAGAAAGCTTAAAACTAAAATAGTTCCCAATCATTGGATTACTAAATTGGGGATTAGTGAATCCGGATAGATTGGTAAATACGTTGCTTGCTCATTGGATGAGGATGATTGATCTCATGATCATTTGTGTGGACACACTAAAGCAAGTATGTAGGTGCTTATTAGATAATAAGTTCACTGAACTTGGCTCGCTAAGGAATACCTTAAGGAGTTTTACTTGCCTGTCAATAGGAATTCCTGTAGTGATAGTAGTACAAGTAATCCTTGGACTTGAGATCATCATAGTGTCTTGTGTATGATGAGTTATACTTTGACTTATTCCTTAAGACCCTTAGGGTATATCAAAGGGTATGCTTGGGTATAATAAGTTGTACATGGAGATAATGTATGATCAATAAAGAATCTACCACTTCTATTAAAAGAAGAGAAATTTCCTATGTGATTCGATAAATGACAACCCAAGAGTCCTTGGTTGCAAGAGTGAAATTAGAAAGGAGTTTCTAATTTGCATTATTTGGAGTTGTGCATTTAAGAGTCGAAATACATATAATTAAATAAAATAAGACTTGACAAGAATTCCATGTCTTATATTTAATTGGGACATTGTATGGTGGAAGGATTGAATTATGACGGTAACTATTTACTCAAAGGTTCTTTTATGATTAATGTTGAAATCTATATTATCCGGAAAGTCGTTGATCGTTAGGGAGGCTTATCCCTATTGTAGAATAAATATTATTTATTTAAATAAATTAATTGTTTAATTTATTTATTTAAATAAGATTAGAATTGTTCTAATTGATTTATTCACAACCAGGTTTAATATGGAGAACCTAAAGGGTCACACCATAAAAGGAAGAATAATTATTTAAGAAGTTAATGGCATAATCGTAATAATATGTTAAGTATATTTAATTTAATCTATGGTGATAGAATAAATTAAATAGCTTAATATTTATTATTTAATATTTTAGAAATATTAAATATAAATTAATAAGAGGAGTCTTATTAATATTATTACAATTATTATTATTTTAATTTCTAAATGAGTTTAGGAATTAATTTAATATAAGTACTCTCATTTATTCCTAATAGGATTAGGAGGGAAAATTAATTAAAGGAGTTTAATTAATTATCCCTAATAAGATTAGGGAGCCCATTTAATTAAAAGAGTTTAATTAAAATAACTTATTTTAATAGGGTTACTTGATATCTTTATAAGAGGAGTCTTATATCAGATATCATTACTACGTAATAATTCCAATAGTTGTAGAGTACGCTCTTTTCTATAGAGATAGAAAAACTAGGGTTTAGCCAACCACCCATTTTCTTGAATCTTTATTATTCCTTGGTGGATCACCTCTAGAGGCCAAACACATGGGTGGCTAACGTTGATCAAAAGAAGGAACCAAACCCGGTGGATTCAAGTTGAACGCGAAAAGGATTGGAGGTGAACTTGTACCTGAGGAAGCTCGGATCTTCAAGGGTATGTTTTTATTCATCCTTTTCGTTTAATTAATAATTGTGCATAAAGGGTGATCCGGGTATATGCTTTGTAAAAATTTTAAACTCTGATTTTTACACGTTTCCGCTTATTTTTGCAATTTGATTGCGTTCTTGAATATTACAAACCTAACAAGATGGTCACCGAATCTCTTATTTAGGAGGAGTTCAGGTAATTATATCCCTTTGGTCTGAAGCCGATGAAATGTAATGGATTGAAGTTTGATCTCAGTACCGCTGACAAGTGTTAGTGTTTTGGTAGGGGGTGAGACCAAACCATAAATGGCTGCCTACGTACTCCTATTGATGAAGAGATCAGGTCTGCGTAGTTCGAACCTGGTGTAAGAGGTTCAACGCTGTATGTGGTAGGAATGTTTTTGTTGTTTTTGTTTTTGTAAGGAAAAGGGTGTAAGGATGTTTTTGTTTTTGTAAGGAGAAGGGTATACGAAATGTTTTTGTTGTTTTTATTTTATTGCGACCGGACCTTGTTAAATGGTTGCCTATGTACTCCTATTGAAGATGAGATCAGGTCGATGTAGTTCGCCCCTTAAGACGATTCGCAGTCGAAGAGAAATATGAATCCCATATGCAGGCTATACTGTGCGGAGAAGAAAGTTTGATCCCATGATTGGGACAAACTACCGGTGTGAAAAAATTTGATCCCGTCTTCAGGACAAACCGCAAGCGTAGAAAAGGTTAATTTCGTCTTCAGGATAAACTACATGTGTAGAAGGTTTAATCCCTGAGGGGATAACCGAAACTGTATGAACGTAGTGGAACCAGGCTGCTGGTTTGAAGAATATGTCTCCCTGAGGGGTAAAGTGTGGCGAAGAATTGTATGCGATGAAGGGTTAAAGAACCGGAATGACTGGTGATCTGATGATCCAACACCAGGATGTTTGCTTGATGGTAACTTCAGACATAATACTGTTTCACGGTGTTCGAGTTGATGAGTTGTGAAAATTTATCGTCGTCCATTTCCTGCAATCTGAGAGCGCCTCATGTCAATACCTCATTGACAACAAACGAGCCTTCCCAGTTAGGGGCGAGTTTTCCCTTGGACTGATCTTGGTTGTCAAGTATCTTCTTTAAAACCAAGTCATGTTGTTTAAACTGCCGTAGTCAGACTTTTCTGTTGTAGGATCTGGTGATCCTTTGTTGATATAACTGACCATGGAAGATAGCTGTGGTTCGCCTTTCGTCTATTAGAGACAATTGGTGATACATGTCTTGTACCCATTGATCTCCATCTAGTTGAGCGTCTATCAACACTCTGAGGGATTCCATTTCAACCTCTATGGAGAGCACTGCTTCCATCCCATATGTTAATGCATATGGGGTTACTCTAGTGGAAGTGCACATTGATGTTCTGTAGGTTAATAGAGTAAGAGGCAATAAGTCAGGCCATTCTTTGTGGTTGGCGAACATCTTTTTCATGATCTTCTTGATGTTTTTGTTAGTCGCTTCAACAACACCATTCATCTTTGGACGGTAGATGACAAAGTTAAGATGTTTGATGTGGAATTTACTACATAATTCCTCCATCATTTTGTTCTTGAGGTTCTTAGCATTGTCTGACACAATTACCTCTAGTTGTCCATATCAACAAATGACATTGTTTCTTATGAAAATAATGATGACTTCTTTGGTAACCCTGGGGAAGGATGCTGCTTCTACCCACTTGGTGAAGTAGTCAATCATGGTGAATATAAAGTGATGCCCATTACTGGCTTTGGGCTCGATGGGCCCGATCACGTCCATTCCCCATATTGAGAAGGGCCAAGGTGAACTCATATTGTGGAGCTCCCTCGGAGCGGCGTGGATGGCATTTCCATGAATTTGGCATTGATAACACCTCTTGACGTGATCATCACAGTCAGCTTTGAGGGTAAGCCAGTAATGTCCTATTCTGAGGATCTTCTTAACAAGCTGGGGACCGCTCATGTGTGGGCCATATACTCTACCATGGACCTTATCCATGAGTCTCCGAGCTTGGTCCTGGTCCAGACATCTGAGGAGACCTAGTCCTGCATCTCTTTTGTAGAGTGCATCTCCGCTCAGGTAGAATTTCATAGCAAGTTAATGGATTCGCCTTTTTTCCATAGGGCTCGCCTCAGCGGGTGTAGATCCGTCTCGTAGATACTCCTTGATATGCTGATACCAAGGATGATGGATGGGAGGTAGCTCATCCGATACTTCTCAACATAGTTCCCACAGGCTGGTGCCTTTTGCAGGGAAAATGTGACGCTAGGCATGTGTTCCTTGTCAGGTATATGAATCAAGGAGGCCAAAGTTGCTAATGCGTCTGTAAAGTCATTCCTATTACGAGGAATATGTAAAAAGGAGATTTCTTCGAACTCCAAAGCCATTTTTAAAACTTGCAGATGGTAAGGCAGTAAATGTAGCTCTTTGGTTTGATAGATTCCCGTGGATTGTCTGATTACCAACTCTGAATCCCCAAAGATAATTAACCGCTTGATGCCTGTTTACTGGGCAAGTTTTAGCCCTATGAGACAACCTTCATACTCAGATGTGTTATTGGTGCTGATAAACTGCAATTTGACGACGATGGGATACTGCTCCCTCGTACTGAATACCAGAACTGCTCCAGCTCCAGAACCTTCCATATTGACAGCTCCATCAAAATACATTTTCCATGTACCGTATCATACTGATGGTGTTGCTGAACTTTAATTACTCCTTCATCTGGGAAGTAGGTTTCTAAGGGTTTGAAGTCCCCTGAAGGTGCGGTAGCCAGTTGATCCGCAATTCCTTGAACTTTGATAGACTTTTGCATCACATAGACGATATCAAATTGTTGTAAGATCAACTGCCATCTGGACAGCCGGCAATTTAACATGGGTTTGTTGAACACGTACTTAAGAGGATCCACGCGGGATATGAGATGGGTTGTATGACCATGGAGGTAATGTTGTAACCTCATGGAAGACCATGCTAAAGCACACCAAGTCTTCTCAATCAGAGTGTACTTGTGTTCACTGCTACTGAATCTTTTGTTGAGGTAATAGATAGCTCGCTCTTGGCCACTATCGTCTTTCTATCCCAGCATGCAGCCCATGGCATTGTCACTTATGGACAGGTACATGAACATGGAAACATCATCCCTGGGTGGTACCAAAATAGGAGCTTTGACTAGCTACTTTTTAATTGTAAGGAAGGCCTTCTGGCAATCGTCGTTTCATTTCATGGAGGAGTTCTTCCTTAATAATTTGAAGATAAGCTCACAAGTTGCTGTAAGTTGAGAAATGAATCTGCTAATTAAGTTGATTCTTCCCAAAAATCCCCGTATTTCCTTCTCTGTCTGAGGAATGGGCATTTCCGTGATGGCCTGGATTTTGGTGGGGTCCGGCTTAATCCATTTGTGGCTGACTAGGAATCCTAGCAACTTGCTTGATTTAACGCCAAAGGCACACTTGGCTGGATTCAACTTCAAGTTATACATACGCAACCTGTTGAATAGCTTTCTGAGATGGTCTAAGTGGTCTTCCTCCTTGAGGATTTGGCAATGATGTAATCCACATAGATCTCTATCTCTTTATGCATTAAGTCATGGAAAAGAGCCATCATAGCTCGTTGATAGGTGGCTCCGGCATTGATGAGGCCGAATGACAACCGTCTATAGCAAAAGGTTCCCCAAGGCATGATGAAAGCAGTTTTCTCACGATCTTCCTCAGCAACCATAATCTGGTGGTATCCAGCAAAATAATTCGCAGTAGAGTACATGTCGTACTTAGCAGTATTGTCAATGAGAATGTGGATAAATGGCATGGGAAAGCTATCTTTAAGGCAAGCTTTGTTCAGATCCCGGTAATCCACGCAAACTTGCACCTTTCCTCAAGGTTTGTCTTTGACCCATTCTTGAATTTCCGGAGGCACCTTAATGTCCTCGTGTATTTCCATCAAGGCTGAATCCAGCTTTACATCAAAGCTGCAATCTAAATTCAGAGTCCTGAAACAAAATATGCTTTCACTTAGTATATATGAAATGGTTTGATCATACAAAGTGTTAGCATGTCACTACAAGAAATCACACATTTTATGACGAATTTTTTGCCACGCACAAAATTTCATCACAATTTGTTAATTAATAATTACGAAATTCATAATCGTCACTAAAACTTTTGTTATTGTGAAGACATTTAATTTTGTCACTATTAATCATTTATATCGTCACTAATTTATACATTTGATTACGATTAACAAAATTTTGTCACAAGTTATTTTGGAGGTAGAATTTCGTACCAAAATTTTGGAGGGAAACTTTTTAGTGACATTTTGTTATAATTGATGACAATATTTATTGTCACACAATATTTCTTTCGATGACAACATAATAGTTTGTCATTAATTATTTGGAAAAATTAGTGACAATGTGCTTTCGTCGCTAATGTTCACATTTAGTGACGCCAAATACAAATTCATCACAATTTTATTTGGAGGCAAAAAATTTCTGAAAAATTTTGAAGGAAAATTTTTTAAAGACGAAAAAATAATAATTTATGACAATTTGTATTGTCATAAATACCAACTTTATATGATGAGATAATAATTTGTCACTAATTAGATGAGTGGATAAGCGACAAAAATAGTTCGTCATAAATTCTTATATTTAGTGACAAAGTACGTAATATCGTCACAATTTTATTTGGAGGCAAAAATTTTCTGAAAAATTTTGGAGGGAAATTTTGTAAAGACAAATAAATAATAATTTATGACAATTTGTATTGTCATAAATACCAATTTTATATGACGAGATAATAGTGTGTCGCTAATTAGATGCGTGGATAAATGACAAAAATGGTTTGTCATAAATTCTTATATTTAGTGACAAAGTACGTAATATCGTCACAATTTGATTTGGAGGCAAAAAAATTTAAGAAATTTTGGAGGAAATATTTGTAAAGACAAAAAATTAATAAATTATGACTATTTTTATTGTCACAAATACAAATTTTATATGACGAAATATATAATAGTGCGCCACTAATTAGATGAGTGGATAAGTGACAACACTGGTTAGTCATAAATCCTTATATTTAGTGACAAAGTATGCAATGACGTCACATTTTTATATGGAGGCAAAAAATTTCCCAAACAAACACTACAAAAAATAGACATTTGACAACAATTTTTTGGGCAACGACTTATAAAGTCGTTGCCAAAAATGCATGTTTAGCAACGAAATTTGTCATTCGTTGCAGTTTATGAAAGGCTTTCATTTTTCGTAACGAAATTCATACAAAACTTCGTTGCCAAATCGTTGGCGGAAAAAAAACACACCGCCTATTTTCTTTTTTGTTATCGATGATACTTTTCCTCATCGTCGACAACGAAAACTTTTTTGTTGCTATATTTCGTTATCTAATATAGGCCACATTCATTGGCAACAAATTTTTTTCGTTGCGTATTTAATATATATATTTTTGCAACGACTAGTAAATTATTGTCCAAAATAAAGAAAAACCCAATAAGCATGCCTCTTTTGTTCCCCCCCAAAACGTATCATTTTTCATTTAAATTTTATTTATTTATTTGGATACAATTTTATACAGTGAAATGTTTCACTCTGTCCGTCTCAAAATAAATACCCAATTTTATTTTTTTTAAAGTTATAATTTTTGAAATTAAAATTTAGCACAAATAGATATATTTTCTAATTTACAAAAATTAAAGTTTGTAGTTAATTTGATGTAGTTTATAATGATCATATTTGCACACTTATAATTTTTTAAAAAAATATAATTAATTTCTAAAATAATTTATATGAATTTTTCTTGTAACTCATTATTTTACATATATGCTTCATGTGCTATATATTTTTATGTATTAGATAAATTCTACTATATATATATATATATATATATATATATATATATATATATATATATATATATTCTTTTCAAAATTTCTTGTCAAACTAAATAAAATACTAAACAAATCTCAACATTATATATATATATATATATATATATATATATATATATTCAAGTTAATTTATATATATTTAGTTTAATGTGGAGATTTAAGATGTGTATATATATATAGATGGTAATAGAATTTATCTAATATACAAAAAATATAACATAAGAAGCAAAAAAAAACACAGTTAAGTTTTGAACCTAAGACCTATGGGTTATTGGGCCATTAAGCTACCATTGAGTCATTCTAATTTATTAGTTAACTAAACTACCACCATAACTTGTAGTGGCAGGAGAAAATCCATTTCAATTCATCCCAATGTTTCCTATTTCTAGATAGAAGTAGGATATACTTACAAGTACTCCCTCACTCCGAGAATGAAAGTGATGATTGATTTTTATGCGAATTTAAAAAAAAAATATCAAATAATAAAATTATTAATATTTAAATTCTCATCTAATTATATATTTTTATATACATGATTAGTGATATTATATAAATATTTATAAATAATAAAAATATGACATTTAATACTAAGGATATTACGCACAAAATATTGTAAAAAATTTTAATTATTTAATATAAGTAAATATTTAACTTGAGATTACATAAAATAATAAGAACTTTTATTCTTAGGCGGAAGGAGTAACTTAAATCATGAACATATTTTTTCAACCAAAAATAAAATATAAAAAGAAGAATAGTATGGTATACCCCTAGCTATTCCTAGTTCTCCTTTTACCTTTTTCCAAATATATTATAAAATTAAATTATAATACTATCGATCTAAGAGAAAACATAAAAGATGAAGAAAAATTTATTATGTTTTTTTGAACTAAAAGCGAGAATAAAATTATTAAAAAAATGATAAGTAATTCCAAATAAGTTAGTTTGACCCATATTAATATAATATCAATTTTATCATATTTTTTATGTAATTTTTTTTAAAAAATATGAATTTGTAAAAAAGAAGAGTAAGACGTAACGTCACTTTAATTGGCGTTAGAATTTTTATTTTTATTTTTTTATAGTTGAAGTCTTATATACTCATTCATTTTCAACGACGATGACTGGGAATAAACATAAAAAAATATTGATGTTTGTAAAGAATTATAAGAGATCAAAGAATTTTTTTAAAAAAGAGAGAGATTCCAACGTCACTTAAAGTGATGTTACATCTTACTCTTCTTTTTTACAAATTTGATTTATAAAAAAATTAAAAAAAGTTACAATGCTGGTTGTAACTGGTTAGTTTGGCATTGGATCACATTTTTTATTTTTTTCAAAATTCTTTAAAAAAATAAAATCATTTTAAAAAAATTAAGATAATTTTTCTAAAAATTCGTTTTTAAAAAATATTTTTTTAAAGTGGCGTTGGTTGCCTTTCTGATTTTTAGCCAAAAAAAATCTAAAAATGTAATGCCATTTCAAATGGTGTTCATTAGTTTTTCCCAAATTAGATTTCAGAGGCTTTACTCCTAACGGTAGTCGTTGAAGTTTTTATTTTTTAAAAAATATTTGTTTAAAAATAAAATCTTTTTTAAAAAGATTAAATCTTTTTAAAAAAATCACTACAAGAAATTAGGGATGCAATTGTTGCCTCTTTTTTCGTCTTAACAAAAGAGCTCTAACTCATGTAAGCATACATGCGTCAACAAGTAATACAGAGCAAGTAAAGTATCGATCCCACAGAGAAAGTTCTTTAACTTAAACTACTATTCATTAATTGAATCACTATATTTATATGCTCAAACTAATGATTAAACTTGGTTTGTTCTCGAATTACAAATAACAACTAAAACAATAATAACGATGGAATAAATGATATTGGAACTAATGGGATCCTAACTTCATTTAATACTTCATTCAATCGCCACTATCTTGCATGACTTGCTCACATATCACAGGAAAGTAGCCAAGAGCACTAAAAGAGTATTAGCCATTTTTCAATGCACTAAGACCTACTTACACAGCATCCATAGATGATAGACTCTATGTAATCACCAATATAACCAAAATCACTATATGTCTATGTGAAATTGCAACTATATTGATTTTAAGTTCAAGCCCTTATTCTAACTTATATGGTGAAACAGTATATGTCTATCTGGTTCACAAAATACATAAGCCATATAACACAGCCCTATATACGTATACTATCATGATTACAATCCATATTTGCATGTTCATTGTCAATTCCATACAAATACTGAAACGAATGGTGATCAAGCATTCATACATGCAAAACAATCATGACAGACATCCCATATGATATGCAAAACAAACCAGCATTTAAGCATGCAATCAAACTACATATTAAAATCCGTTAGAATCCCATAATGGAGTTTAGTTCATGACTGAACCAAAAGCCATTATGGGATCAAATTTAAACATGGTCAATAAACGGCAATTGAATGATGAAAGATAAAACTATCAAACCCAATTGCTGAATATAAATCAATATTCAGATCCTCATAATAATCCAGAAAAACTAATAATAATAATCCAGTCTGGTAGAAAATCCCAAGAAGGAGTAGAAAAGTAGAGTGGTGGCCTCCTTCTACGTTGGAATCTCCCCCAGAGAATAAACCCTAATTACGATGTAAAGATACGTGAAAAATTTAATAAAATGTCAAGTGATACCCCCGACACCAGTCAGGAATCGTTTTAAATAAATTACAACCCTTAAAAATTAGAAATAAAATAAAACAAGTTAGCGGCCAGGTCTCAGCATGGCAAGGCTCCTCCTTGATATTCTCGATGCTGCGAGACTTGCGCAAGAAGTTTATCTGTTCACCGATCTCATGTGGCGCGTGCTCCCTGGGCTTGTCCTTCTCGCGGTCGTGCAACTTGCAGTAGGTTTCCTGGTTTGGATGGGTACTCGCGCGGGCGCGCGCATCCAAGCTCTCTTTTAGCGCATGGCAGGCCACGGCTTTCGATTGTTGTCTTGATCCCGCCCGAGCTTGGTTCTGCAATAATGTCTGCCGCCTTCTTGAAATGTCCTATGTGTATCCATGCTTGTCCATCCATGCTCCACTCAATCCTAGCCATGCACATCCTATCTTTTGACTCGCCTCACGCATCCATTAGCCTCGTCCCCGATATCACCACCAAATTAGGCCAATTCCTCCACTTATTCACCAAAAGGAGTTTTAAGTATGCGAAATGCAAATTAACATAAAATGTAGCTAAAGCAGACTAAAATGTATTTGAGATGGGCATAGTTCGCATGAATTGGTACTCCATAAGTAGGTGTAAATCCTACTTATCAGCAACGAAGGAAATTTTGTGAAGAAATATATTCCTTCACATGAGGAGTTTTTTAGCGAAGGGAAAAATATAGTGACAATATAGTTAATAACAAAAGAAATATCCTTCACAATTTATATTTTTTTCCTCACAAAATTGAAGTGATAAAAGGCTTTTTGACTCAAATTTATGATGAAATTTTGCAAGAGAAAAATATATTAGTGAATGAATTATTACTCACTATATATTATTGTTCATTTTTTGCGTGAGATAAAATCGGTCGTTCTTTTGTTCTAAATAATTTTTTAGAATTAATTGTAGTGAATATAAATTATAATATAAATATATTAATTTTTTTATAGTATTAAATTTATTTATAATAATTATAACTTACAATATTAGTTATAAAAGAGTTTTTTTATATACACAGATTGTCTGTTATGATTCCTATCTTGGATTGGATCTATGTTTTGATCATTTTTGAATTTTACTTCACTATGATTATTTATGAAGTATTTTTGAACTGGGATTATTTAAAGTACGAATCCTTAATACTTGTTCTTTTGTTTCACTGGATTCATTTTCTTTAAAATATTTTTCATCATCCTCTTCCTAAATGATGATATTCTTGAATATCTTTGGCTTTTGTAGTGTAAAGATGAATGATTTCTTGATGAATATCTTTGGGCGTAGTGCAAAGATGAGCAGGTGTTGAGATGAACATGACTTCATCGATTAATATCTTTCGCCCGTAGTACAAAGATGAGCAGTGTTTAGATGAACATAACTAATCGATGAATATCTTTGGCCCAGAGTGCAAAGATGAATATTTGATTCCAGATATATATTGATTGATGTTATAGGATAAAATATCGACGATGAACTTTTAAATTCATATATAGAAGATAGTAG